>JAIKVD010000585.1:0-17205 GCA_024679075.1 Phytophthora uliginosa
CTGCTGCGTCAGACGGACGAGAAGGTGGACAAACAGCAGCTCGCGGCGGCGCCCGAGGTGGCGCTGCCCGCGCACTCGACAGGTCAGCACACGAGTCGCTTTAGTGACTACAATCGGCGGGCGATCAATGCCAGTCGTGAGGGCAAGGAAGGCAACAACGCACTGTTGGAGGATGCTACTGGTACTCCTGGGGCGACCCTGTCTCTCGACTACCTGTGGAGAAGTCCGAACGCCAGTGTTGAGATGCTCACGTTGTTGTATCCGACGGGGGACTGGACGAACGGCTATGCTGTTGGAAATAATGTGTGTCATGCGGCGCGTTGTGGTAATTATCGCCTTGTACGGAAGGTGGTGGAGACGTTGGAGACGAATGGAGGGTGGGGGTTCAACGAGCTGCACCACAAAGTGCTTGCCGATGGTCCTGACGGAGACGATGGAGCACCTTTGTTGCCGCCATTCCGCTCCGTGTCGGCGATCAAGCAAGCGCATCAAACACGGCTTCGCCCACTTCATTTAGCTGCGATCAACCCAAATACAAAGTATCTGGAGGCCCTCTGGGCTGTGGTAGGTGACGAGTTCAGCGCCATCAAGGATGACCAAGGCTACGAGCCCATCCACTACGCGGCGGTGTGCGAGTCACCCGCGCCAATCCAATTTCTTCTGGAGCGCCGCTGCAGCCTGTTTGGGCGCACGAAGACGCGCCTAACTCCGCTGATGTGTGCATTGGAGGCGGGGCGTGAAGACACAGCAATAGCCCTACTTAAGTTTGCTGCTACGCCAGGAGAGAGTGGTGGTGGCGGGCAAGAAGTTGCAGATAAACTCGTGCGGGAAAAAGGCCCCGGAGGCAAGCAGGCTGTGCACTTCGCAGCTAGACACGGGTGTGCTAAGGTGCTGGAGTATCTTCTGACTGAGTGCGGTGGTGCTGTGGAGGTGAATGCCGTGAGTGGGGGCACCAGCAAAGCCACCCCGTTGACGCTGGCAGCACAAAACGGCCATCTCGAGTGTGTTCGCATTTTGCTAACGCATGGTGCGCGTGTAGATCTCGGTGATAAACTCAAGAAGACGCCACTCATCCTGGCGGTGAAGAATGGGCATACACGTGTGTCAGCAGTCCTCATCAACGGTGGAGCCAATGTAAATGCCTACGATACGTCGGAGAACAGTGTTGCTCACTATGCGGCCAGCTACGGTTGGCCCTCGTGCCTTCAGCTACTGTGTGATACGGGTGTTGAGCTGTGGTCGCCGAACGCGTGGGGTTTCGTTCCTCTAGCTTGCGCCCTGCTGAAACAACGGCGTGCCTGCGCTGAGCTGATACTGAGTCAGGTCAATGACGAGGCGCAGCAAGAGTTCTTGAATTTCAGAGACCGACAAGGCCGTACCATGCTCTTCCTACAGTGCCAGCATTCGCACAGCCTCGAACAGCTCAAATACTTGCTGGAGAAAGGCCTTAACCCGAACATCAGAGACTCGGATGGTGAATATCCGTTGCAGCGGTTGATCAAGCGTGCTTGTGACGAGGCCCCAACGACTGCAGATGGAAGTGTCAGTAACCAGCAGCTCTCCAAGTTTTTTGTGGATGCGGTGGGGCTTCTTCTTGAGCATGGCGCACACCCACAGTATGAACTTTGCACTGGAGATGCAAAAAAGGAGGAGAAGCTGGACTCAATACTGCTGCAGCCACTTCAGCTGGCGATGAATGGAAACCAGCGTGAGATCGTTGAACTCCTGCTCAACCAACAGGGTGTGAACTCCGATGCCCAGTCTTCAGATGGATCAGATGCGTGGATGTCAGCGGCGGCATTGGGTGCAGATCTCGGAGGAGACTCCTTTTTGTCGATGTTGCTTGAGCACCACAACAAAACGGCGAATGGTGAATCGCTTAAGCTGGCAGGAAGGTCACGGCCAAACAATGAGAACTTCTTTCATGTGGTGGCTAATCACGACGCGACCCAACTCGCTGCGACTCCCGACCTTATTCGCCAATGTGCTGCTAAATGCGCTACAACTTCTGACATGATGTGCGAGAAGGATGTTGACGGTTATACTCCTGTGATGCGGCTACTTGATCCGAGTCACGAGCGCAGCACATCGTCCACAGCGCGTCAGACAGATCCAGACAGGCTTCAGCAAATGCGTGACATCGATACACGGCTCACCGAATTGCTTGCCATTTATGCAGAGAAAACGATTAAGCGGGAGGCCTACATGCGCTGTGAGAAAGCTTCACGATTGCGGGAGCTTACGGGCGCAGCATGTACTACCGAAGATGATCCTACTTCTAGTGATCCTGGGACGAGTGCTGTGGTTGCAAATGGAATCAGCGTTAAGAGTGGCTCCACTGGATCAGACGAAGATGATTCCGACGGCGATAACAGTGATGACAGTGGCAGTAACAGTGGTGGTAACACTCTTCCAGCTCGGTCAACGTCTGATTCCAACTCTAAGGATGAAGATAAACCGAAGATCATGGTGGAGTATGAAACAGTGCTGCATCTGATTGCGAGAAGACAGCTCACGAGTGAGTCAACAAACCCATGGATGAAATGGTACGGTTGCGCAGAGCATTCCGTCAAGTGTTTAATGCACCTTCTGCTAGAAAAGCGCCCCGAACTATTTTCTTCGCGTCCGGAAGACAAAGAGAAATCCCTTGTCAACTTCGTACAACTCGGAAACTTCAAAACAGCGTTGCACTGTGCTGTAGAGTCGGGTGATCTACCTACAGTCCAAGTATTGCTCATGCACCAAGCCGATGCTAACCTGTCACCGGTGAGATGCACGAACTGCAAGGAATTTGCTATTAACGACGCCATTGCACGTGCTAGTGGAGGGACAGCTATTGACCGTGACAGCCACCCTGCCTGTACAGGAGACTGCGGTGTGAAGGTGTTGTTGGAACCAGCGTTATTTGAAGCTGTCAAAAATAAGCGCATCAAGTGTACACGACTACTTCTTAAGCACGGTGCCCAAGTCAACTGCTTCGCAAAAACTACACAAGAAACACCGCTGCACGTAGCGCTGCGAGCAAATGATGGCGAGACTGTTAGTGTTCTTCTATCGCATGGAGCAAATCTCATGGCACGGGATGCTTTTGGCGCCTCACCATTGCACCTCGCAGTTGTGGCGCGCCATTCTATTCCGGCAAAGGAGGCTCACGCAGGTGAGGTTGGCTACTCGACGGTGACCATTACTCAATCTTTTCCTGCTGGGCGTCCGATTCCTACAAATTCGAATCCATTTTCCGTCACCATTTCCTCAGAATCAAGCCACCGACCTGGACAGTCAGATGTGGTGGAGCCAGCCATCCTAGTTGCACTCAAGGACTCAAGCGCGCAGCAAGCTGTAATCGCAGGCGACACCAAGAACAGATCCCCGGTGCACTATGCCGCCCGTAATCGAGACCTCGAGCTGCTACAGGAGCTGCTTCGTGCTGCTGGGAAAGATGGAGCTCGTGATGCTGTAAACCAGCGCGACTGGCTTGGGCGTACACCGCTGCACTATGCTGTAAACTCTGCCGCCATGAGCGCCGATGCATCTTTTGCCGTCGAACGATGTCTTCTGCAGAGTGGCGCTGATGCGAGTATCCAAGATGACTTTGGGTTTGGAGCACTACACTTTGCATTGATAAAAGTGCAGCTGGACTGGCAGGAGAAGTATGACGCTACTCATAAGAAAACTCAGGGTCAGAAGGATCGTGAAGGGCAAATCCGCGACGCCGAGATGTATGAGACGGAAAAGCGAGAGGCGTTCTTGCATGAGCACTTGGCGGTTATTCCAGGAGGCGAAACAGATCCCGTGGAAACTGTGTCGAATCTAGCGGCAGAACGCGGTCTCAATCTCATGATGCAGGACGCTCTTGGACGTTCACCCCTTCACCTTGCAGCTGCCACAAGTGCGTTTGTGTGCGTGTCGACACTTCTTGCCTCCTGCGGTGACTCGACGAAGCAGAAGGACCTAATGGCGCTAAAAGACCATGATGGATTTACGCCACTTGGACTCGCCGTTTTGCATAAACGCCAGACAACTATTATGACCTTATTGCGTAGTGGTTCTGCTGTCGATGGCAAGCTTCGGATCACCGTTTCATGGTCTCAGACACAAGGGGCAGTCCAGTCAAAGCCGAAACGTGAGGTGAAGGTGAAGACACGGAGCTACTTTTACCATGCAGTGAGCAACAATCTCACCGGCATCTGCCACATGCTATTGAGTGCGAAGTTTTGCCGCCGCCAAGCCATCGAAGACTCGGTGAGATGCGGTCAGTTTCAACTCGCGAACAATCTTCTCGGGGTACTGGAGTCAGGGTCGGACGGTGGTCTAGAGCTTCTTAAGCGCTCAAACTCAAATGGGGAGACTTTGCTTCATTCGTTGGCCAAGACACGACAGACAGGTTTCGACGCACTCGCCAAGAAGTTAGCATGGGCTCTCGTGGACGCCGGTGTCCGTGTCGATGCACAAGACAAAAAAGGCAACACAGCCTTGCACTACGCAGCAAAGCGTGGAAATACTCACTTGCTTGATTTCCTACACCACCAAAGTGGTGGTTCAAAGAGCGAGAACACGAAGAACCATGCTGGCGAGGCCCCGCTTTTATTTTCTCTGAAGCAAAAGAGCAACTGCGACAGTCTCAGCGACAACCAGTTGCTCACGGTGCTGTGCTATTTCTTGGAGCATCCGTCTTACTCTCTGGAAGTCCACGAAGCTAATGACTCTGGGATGAACGTGCTCGGCGCATTCGTGGACCGCTTTACCGAGGGCCTGGCTGCATCGAAGCCTGTGCTGTTTTTCACGATGCTTGAAACTTTGCTTAAGCGTGGCGTGGACCCCAATCTAAGCTTTCACAGCACACATGCAGCATCGTTAGAACGAAGGATACGTCCGAGTGAACCTGATGACAAAGATCAACTGTTGCGATCTGGCCGTGACCTCTGTGAGATCACATCCCTCTCAGAAGGGGATAGTGACAAGATGCCTGCACTTATACGTGTCGCTCTCACGCCAGAGGCGTCGACACGCTTCCATGCGATAGGCTTATTGCTCCGATACGGCGCGAAATTATCGACTGCTGATGGTAGGGGAAACACGCTGCTTATGCACCTTGCCGCGCGAAATCTGGTTGCCGAGACACGTCTCGCACTCGGGTTGATTCGCTCAATACCCGAACCGAGGGACGTGTTCACATTCGCGGCTTCGAACCACGTGTGCTCCCTTCATGTTCCCGAGGCGAGCGTTAAAGAAGCACTTGGGCAGCGTAACGCTGCTGGGTTATCGGCGTGCCACATGGCTGTGCAGCCACTCGACTACGGATCCTACGAGAACACACGCTTGTTGGCGATGCTCGTCCGAGCTGGTGGTGACTTGCGCGTCAGAGATGCTTCTGGAAAGTCCGTTATCGACTACGCACGAGACCAGAGCTCTCGCTTCATGCTTCGGTTCATTGAGCGCACTTTCCCTGATTGTGTGTCAATTCAAGATGTACCCTCAGAGTCCAGTACTGTGTTTGCGGCTGCGCCAACCTATTCCGATGATGCTAGCGTTTATCTGGAGGAGTGCGAGACGTCGGGTAAGATAACGCGCTCGCGTGTCGGACCCAAAGTGAACGCGAGCTGCGATGTCGGGAAGGTGAGCAAGGTTCATCACGACAGCGAGGGTGCGGACTTGGACGCGCTATTGACCAAGGTGGATGTGAAAAACGGGCGGTTCGGGCTTAACGTCTTCTATCGTCTGCAACTAGTACGTGACGAGCTGCAGGACATCTATGTGCTCTTCACGAATTGGGGGCGGATTGGTGAGACAGGGAAGTTCCAAAACACGCCGTTTCGGGATGAAGCAGAAGCTGTTAACGAGTTCAAGAAGATTTTCCGCAGCAAGACTGGCAACACTTGGGAGTCGTGTGCGGCGGACGAATTCGTCAAAAAGCCCAAGAAGTACAATCTCGTCAAGCGTGTCGATTACGCGACGAAGGTGGACGATGAAGTGACCAGGTCTTTTCGCGAGGACATGGATCGTGGGGCAAGCAAGGGTGTTGTATTCCCTGAGCCACGCGACCCGGACTTGGCGGGGTCCTCAAATATCTTGGCGATGCTAGCTGCTATCACAGACGTGCGTAACCTGCAGCTTGCAGCACAAGCGAATTGTGGTTTTGCCGGTGGTGATCTACCATTGGCGAAGCAGGATGAGTTGCGTCTGGCATTGGAAAAGCTTCACGAAATTCGTGATTTGCTGGAGGAAAAGGAGGAGTTGGTAAAAGAAATCGGTACAGCGAGTGACGATCTTTCCGACGAAGGAGCCACCAAGCGTGCATTACTGGCGACACGCCATGAGGCACTGACCGAGAAGGTGAGCGAGCGCAGTAGCCGTTACTACGAGATTATACCTTGCCAAGAGGATATGTTGGCAACTTCGATCAAAGCCTTCGACCAGGTGAGCGATGTGAATGCGGAAATCACGCGGTTACGGCTGCTGTCGGATATTATGGAGACGTACAAGATGCTGCTTGGAGCCAAACGGGAGCAACAAACGAAGAATCCGTTGGAATACTGCTACCATGCGCTGCAAGTCCGTCTAGCACCGCTACAACCTGCTGATGCCGAGCGGCAGCTCATTCACCGCTACTTCTTCGGTGGTTTGCGGTCGTACGACCGTCAGCGGTATCGCATTAGCAATGTGTTTGAGGTGGAACGTCGTGGTGAGACCCAGAGATTTAATGATCTCATGGAGGAACGCCCGGATCTGAAGGCTATGCAAACACATCTGCTGTGGCACGGAACAAAGCGGACGAACCTGATGGGTATTCTATCACAAGGACTGCGTGTGGCTCCTCCGGAGGCTCCGCACCACGGCTACGCCTACGGAAAGGGGCTCTATTTCGCGAATGTGGCTGAAAAGAGCCTCAATTACTGTGATGCACCATATGCGCTACCGATTCTGGACAAAGACGGCAAACCTGACACTACTACGACGAAGACACGCGAGGTGCACTATATGCTATTGTGCGAGGTGTCACTCGGTAAGCCCGTGGAGTTGACAACTACCGCGATTTGGGGAAGCGACCCTCTACCACGCGAAGGAATGGACAGTGTGAAGGCGCTGGCAATGCACAATCCTGACCCAGTGGGGGAACTTGTATCACCGAAGTGCGGAGCCAAGCTACATCTCGGAAAAGTGAAGCAGGTGGGAAGAGAGCTTCCGTTCGATCGAGTGTGGGCGAAGACAGAGCCCAACCCGGCGCCTATGGGATGGTACGAACAAAACCCGAAGTTTACACCTGAGACGCAGGACTACCTGGCAAAGCTCTTGGCAGACAAAAGCTTTGCTGTTGGCGACACGCACACTGTGAGCACCACTGGCAACGCTCGCGAACACTTCGTGCAGTATCAATACGACCAGCGCACAGTTGTGATCGAGTTGGTGAATCGAGAAGTCCCCGACACAGCGGATGTCGATGACGAAGCGGACACGTGCAACGCAGGCCCTCAAAAGGCTGGCAGCGGTGCTTGGTGCGAGGCTACGCTCAAGATGACTATTCGTCCGGATGACGGCACAGCGTACAGCTACTTCGCAAAGCTGTATCGCAACACACTGACGAGCTCACCTCTCGCTGAAGGTTACACCTTAGTCGAGCCGGCGCTGTCGAACTACGCTGAACTGGTCGTGTACAAGGAAGCACAGGCGCGCATCCGCTACGTCGTCGAAGTCGAGACTGTGTAAGGAGCTCATTGTAGGCTCATCTACATGTATGAATCATACTTGACTTGACTATTGCGCAAGTTGAAGTTGTTGACCTCTTATGTGGCTACTTGTGGTTGTTCCTGCTCTTGGTTACAGCTAGGACTATGCGTCGCAACAACCTTGGGATGAGGCTTCGTTCTAGTGGCCGATAGGCTTCTCGCCTGCGTGGTCATGCTCTGCGTCTGCTTGGTGGCGTACATGTTGCGAGCCTGCAGAGTCCCGCGCGTGTGTTCAAAGCGTTGTTGTTCGTGGCGCACAAGCGCTCGCAGCGTTTCATCTTCGTCACGATTGCGGCGTCTTGCGTCTTCCTTCGCTCTTGCATACACTTTAGCTCTAGCGTGGTCCTCTTCTTGCTTGGCAACGCGCTGGCGCTCACGGTATTCTGCGTTCATGCGCTGCTCCTCGGCCCGGACATTTTCCATGGTGATCGACTCGATTTGGTGCGTCTCCTGTCGATTCTTCGCCTCGCGTTCGAAGCCGCATTTGAGCTGGTCGAAGTGGTTCTCCTCGAGCATGGTCTTGGCCGCGCCCAGGAATCGCCGTCGCGTAGCGATCTCCTCGGCTTCCAAGCGAAGTTTCTCCGTCTGCTGCTTGCGCTCTTCACGTTGACGCTGGAGCTTCTCAGCGAGCTCGAGGTTGTTTTTACGACGCAGAGCTTGCTCTTCCATCTCACGAGCGGCGGCCAGAGCTTTCTTCTTGCTGCGAGCGGTGGCGTTCGCACTTGCGGTGGCTCGTCGACGACGGGCAGCATTCGTCGCTTTTTCAAGCAGATCGGCACTTTTCTCTTGCTTGTCAGTGAGAATGGCTTCGCGTCGAGATTCTTCCCACTTCTTTTGTTCTTCATGACGTACGCGAAGACGCTCACGGAGTTCAGCAAGAGACATCTCCTGGAGAAGACCAAGGTGAGCTGTCTCCGTGGGGTCAAAGACGGCGACGTATTCGCGATGGACGCGGTCTAGAGCTCGGATTTGCCGGATCAAGTCTTCACGTGCTGCTTGTTCTTTCGCGTCTTCCTTTGCCTTACGCTCTCTCTCGGCGGCCAAGAATTCCTGCAATGCGTCACGTTGTCTGGCATTTTCCTCGCGGACTTGAGCCTCAGCTTCCCGAGGAGCGGTATCCCTCACACGTTTGACTTCTTCTGTCAACTGCCGGTATTTTCCAACTAGCTCGTTCTCTTCCTGCTCACGCTCAGCAGCTCGGCTTCTTGCGCGCTCCTTCATTTCCAGTGCCACCTCACGATTCTCAAGCTTGGCTTGTCGTGCAGCCTCAATGGCGTCATATTGCGCTTGGACCATCTCAAGACGGCGTGTTTCCACCTCGCGACGCCAATTTGCTTCGTCCTGCTGCTGCATATTGGCTTGCCAGCGGTAGAATTCGAGTGGGTCTCGTAGTTCCGACTCGTAGGCGCGAATCAAAGCCGCTTCTCGATCTTTCTTCCGCTTGTATAAGGCATCTTCCCTCAAGATGGCGGCCGCTGTGAGCTTCACTTCAGTGGTGTTGGCTGCGGTTGCAGCTGATGTACTTGCGTGCGGAACAGGTTTCGCCTTGAAGTCAAACTGCAGCGCTGCGTCACGCTCTCGCTCGACTTCCTCTCGAACGGCCTCCAAGTTGCTGCCCCGAGTCGCTGTGGCGAACTGAAATTCGTCCGAGGGAGCGTATTTGCTTGCCACTTCAGCTTTACTGCGCTCCTTTCGAGCCTCCTGCTGAGCTAGCAACTCCGCCAACGAGAGTTTATTGAGTGACGCAGGTACTGGGTTCGCCTTGATTTCTCGAGGAATACGGATAGGTTCAAGTGCTCGTCGAGGCTTTGGTTGAGTGATATTGGGCATCACAGGCACCGTTGACGGCTTGGCCCCCTCAGGATCCGGGAGAGTATTTGAAGCGTTGGTACTGTGAGAAGAAGCCGCTCTCCCAAATGCTTTAGCATGCAACTGACCGAGCAGTTTGTCGATGTCTGGCTTGAAGCTCAACATCTTGTCGATAATCTGGGCCTCTACGAATTCCGTGTCGAGGACGCGAGTCCATTGTGCATGTAACGTCCCGCGAAGCTCCTCGGGGTTGAAGATGTAAGAGATGAAGGCGTACATGCTGGTTGGCTGCAGCGCCAGTGCCAGACCGGAAAATGCCTGAGTTCCGAGTTCTTCGAGTCGAAACATGGCCAAATAGCCCATGATGAGAAACTTGGTGTAGTCCGTTCGACTCACTTGGCTCGAGTGCAAGTCGAGGAAGAGCGTCAGCATTGGACGTAAGAGTTCGCGATAGCGATACGACCCGTACAAGACTTGCTGTAGGAATCGCTGGTCGGTAGTAGATGACACTCCTCGAAGCTCTTCCGTCGCATGGGCATCTACCGTGGTCTTGGCTGGGTTGAAAGACTTGATCAGCTCTTCACAAACAGCCAGCAGCTCCTTGCGCTTCATGATTTGTTGCTAGCGTTGGTTTTGGCTGATCGTGACAGAAACAACGTAAAAAAGTTAGGTATTTATACCACCCCCCTTGACCTCGTAGCTTTTCATACGCATGGGTACGCTCAACTGATTTCGGTGTTAACTCCTTTGCCGAGCCTAGTGCTCAGCTTACACAAAGATACTCGGACCTCAGCTCCACCTGTAGCTCCAGTGCACCGGCAGTGGGTATTCTTCATTCGATCCGTAGTCGCGAGTCTCATTTACTCCGGCTTCATCCATTGCCACGCAGCAGGCTTGGCTTTAGGAGATATTTGCTTTTCCATCGACACAGTGCCGCCTCCTCCCGCAACGATGACCTTTTCAGCAGTTGGCCACGCGTACATCCGCAGCAGGATAGCATCGACTTCATCCAGCGACTTGCCTAGCGAAACCAGCTTCATGATGTACTCCCGACGCTCTTTGGCTTCGTAATCCCTACAGTGACCACACTCCGGTTCCATGACTGGCGCAGCATCCACGACCGGGTTCTCGCTAACCTTGTTGGCAACTTCATGCTGCAGTAGGAACCACCCGCGGCGAATCGTATCGACGCAACGGGGAAGCCCAGTGTCGTCAGTGTCGAGCACGAGGCCCGTTCGGCTCGATACAAACACCACTGAACCATTCGCGATAGCCTCCACCTTGAATTGCTCTCCGATGCCAAGCATGGGGGACTCGAAGAAGCAGCCGCCGTTAGCACCAACGATCAGCTCGTCTCCGTCGCTAGCTGAGCGGATAACAACGACACCCTCGGCAACACGGCGCAACACCACCACCTTGGCCTTGTACTCATCATCACGGAGAAACACCGAGGACTTCGTCGGATACAGGTCGTTGCAACCATTGAAGGATGCAGATTGCATGACCAACGGCGTATCGAGGGGGAGCACCATCTTAACACGCTTCAAAATCGATTGTAAGGCCACGAGAAAGCTGGGAAACGCCGTTGAACGGGACGAGGCAGAGATCTTAAGCTGACAACTTTTAAGCGCGGGTACCGTTCAGGATCTGTCGGAGCTCATCTAAAACCTGATGAGCATCAATCGGGCTACTGGCGGCTTCATCATCATCCGCTACTAGCTGCGCCTGAGTGAAATGTACGGCATTTAGCACAGCCTGAGCGCGCTGAAGTCGGAGTTGGGCATCATCAGTCTCATCGGGACTGCCAGTGGCATCTTTACCACCGTCGTGGGTGAGCTCGTGAAGCAGTTCAGTAGCTCGCGCAACCACTGCAGGCGGACACCCAGCCAACGCCGCAGTGTTGATACCATACGAATGAGCTGCCAAGCCTTCAACTACTCGATGCGAAAACACGAGTTGCTTGGTCTGACCTCCCACTTGATACTCTAGAACCTCCATGCGGTAAGGTCGAAGTTCTCCATTGCACGTGTCACCCACCAGATCGCTCAAAGCAGTGAAGTGCGTGGCAAACAGCGTGCGCGTCTGCTTCGCGCACAAAGCTTCGAGAACGGCCCCAGCAATCGCAATACCGTCGTTAACAGCAGTACCGCGTCCAACTTCGTCCATCAGCACTAGTGAGCGGCTAGTTGCCTGCGTTAGCACCGTCGACGTCTCCTGCATTTCCACCATGAAAGTGCTCTTGTCTGCTGCAAGGTCATCCGCCGATCCCACACGGCAAAACAACTTGTCCACGAGCCCAACACGAGCAAACTTAGCGGGCACGAAGCTTCCCATTTGCGCAAGAACCACGAGATGCGCACTTTGTCGCAGGAATGTGCTCTTTCCACCCATATTGGGACCCGTAAGCAACCAGCAAGAGCCCACTGGGGCTGCTGCCAGATGCAAACTATTAGGCACGAATGCACGCATCCCCCGAGAGTTTGATCCTCGAAGGTGCGCAGCTTCCACCACGGCATGCCGACCATCTTCGATGTGCAGCTCACAGCTGCCATCCAGAAGTGGACGCGTGAAGTTGCGGTCGAGTGCCACCTGAGCATGGGAGCAAACGACGTCAATCTGGGAAATGGCATGCGCCATCGACTGCAATTCTGCGCGCACGAGCAATACTCGATCCCGAAGAGACGTGAAAATGTCGTTCTCAACACGCTCTACCTCCACGGCAGCTTCCGTGAGCTCCCGGTTCAGTTGACGCAGTTCCTCACTGCGATACCGTACTGAATTCTTCAACGACTGGAAGAGCGTTAGCTTCTCAAGCTCTCGCCGTCCGCGGTCAGTCTTCAGCAGCTTGGCGTTTTCATCGTGTGGTATGTCAAGAAAGTAGCCCTTTTCAGTCTGAAAGATAACGCGAAGTCTCGTGGATCCGATCAACTCGCGATATTTGGCTTGAAGTACTTGCTTTTCAGGAGATTTCGGGTCGTGACGAAGAATGGCTTGCCACTTGTCCAGCTCGGAAGAGTACCCTGCACGCACGAATCCACTCTTTGCGTTGAGCGACGCATAGTCGTCCTTGAGTGCAGCGTGGATTTCTTCAGCGGCTCTGGCAATGTCTACGCGTTTCTGCTCAGTGGCGACGAGACCATTGCAGCAGTCACTCAGCAGTGCCGGTAAGCCTACGTCATCCTTTCCAGGAAGATCAGGAAGCCGACTATGCCTCAGACGCTCGTGTGACTGTATAAGCTCCACTAATCGTTTGGCCTCGTCGATGGTAGACGCTACGTTTTTGAGGTCCTTTGGGGTGCCGGCACCAATTGAAAGCCGCTGCAGGTTTCGCTCCATATCAAACACCTCAGCGAGTTGCTTTCGTGTGCGTTGAAGCAAGTGCTCCTGGCCATAGAAATAAGAAACAGCATCCAGCCGACGTTCGAGAAGCTCGAGGTTCATCAGCGGCGACGCCAAGTGGGCCTGGGACACGACAACAGTACTTTAAGCTACTCTGTCCAAGGAAAATATCACACCAATATTGCGACCTACCGCAAGCAGCCGCGAGCCACCCGGTGTGGTCGTCGAGTCAATTGCTTGAAGCAAACTCGATGCCTTGGATCCGTTAAGGGACTTTGCAAGCTCCAGACCCCTCCACGCGCTCGAGTCGATGATCATGTGGTCTGATGACTCAACATGAAGTGGTGCTCGAATCAGCGCACTCCTTCCACGGTGCGTGAAATCCACATAGTCCAGGATAGCTGAGACCGCTGCCTGCTCCGGCGCGTCAAGTGTTTTAATTGACGCGCCACGAGTTTGGCGCCCGCTCGTAACTGCAGGTCGCGGGACGAAACTTGAAGCAGGGCGAAATGTCTTCATGCAGGTGTCAGGGAGGGCTGATTCCAGTAACGCAACCGCATCATTGGGCAAATCGATCTTCACTGCATCCCCCGCCTCACTGTTAACCTGTAAACTTGGTAGCAGAATTTCTTTTGGCGAGCAGCGCAATATCGCGCTGGACAGTTTCTCGCTTGTGGACGTGGTCGACACAAATTCACCAGTCGACAAGTCAGCCCATGCTAGACCCCACGTATCTTCATCGTAAAACAGAGATGCCAAATAGTTGTTCTCCTTTGGAGTGAGCATCGTGTCTTCAACGAGAGACCCGGGCGTGACAATGCGTACAACTTGTCGGTCTACAAGAGCAGTATACCCGCGCTTCTTTGCGGTCGACGCACTCTGCAACACCATACCAATAAATACAATCAGTAAACCCTACTCTACCCTATCTCTGAAACTATCACGGTGCCTACCTCGACTTGAATGCAGATCGCCACCTTCACGCCATGGTGCATCACCTGCCCCCACACAACAATTAACCACCGCACCAATACAATTAAATCTCATGGACCAGTACTCACCAACTTCTCCACGAACGAGTCCACAGACCCAACGGGGAACCCGCACATCTCACTCAGTGCATGCACCTGCGCCTTCTTGGTCTTCCTCGTCAGAGCCAAGTTAAGCAGCTACCAACATGCACAAGGCACCAACAATATTACTAAGAAGACGCCGTGAAACGTAACAAGAAAAAGCTCCCTTCTCTTCCTCCGGTAATTTACATGAGCTGCTCGACGCGCGTCGTCCCCGAAAAACTCATAAAAGTCCCCCACTTGGAACAGCAGCATGCAGTCTGCCAGCACAGAGCAGTATCATTAGTATACTATTAATACACTTCTATTAATTTCATAAGGTAAAGTAATATCATAGTAGTATACCCGGATACTCCTTCTTGCGGGCGAGGTACTGCGCCACCATGGGCGTCACTTTGGCGCCCTCGTACTCGGCGGCTACTGAGTCGTCGGACGTGCGACCTGCACCCGATGAGAGCCAAGACGAGCTGGTCACATGTCGGCGCTGCAGACTTGACACCCGATGTGTGGGAGTGAAGAACCGAGCGCTCGAAGAGGCCCCATGCGCGCGGTGGATTAGGCGCAGCATTGCTGATCGACGGGTGGCCACCGAGTGTGACGGATGATGGGGACATGCCGGAGCGTGGGATTGTTTAGTCTGCGACGTGTGAGCAACGTGTGACGTGTGACGAGAGGACAAATGGCTACATTGGATGAGAAGGAACTTATCGCAAGCGATGGTATGGAGCCGTACGGAGGCATCTACGCCGTCTTCGAGGTAGTTGCGTTGGGCCACCCAGAAGTCGTGAAGAAGAAATCGACGTGCACTCGGCTGGGTGCAGCGTTCGACTTTCCGAACGACACACATCCGTCCGTGGGGCTCTGTATATAGTCAAACGGATGCGAATGCTTCCCGACATTTTTATCAAGGCTGACTCGCGATTGGTTTGAAGCCTCTTGCTGCAAGATCCGGGCCGCAGGGAGGCCTTAGCCGCCAGCTTGTCACTTCCCAATTCTCGGTCAAGCCCGCACTATCTCCACCTCGTCTTGCAACTATGGATTTGTCGGATATCCCATTCGATACGCCCGTGATTCTTCGGTCGCTCTTTGCTCGCAAAAGTCTGCAGAACCCGCTTGGATCCAAGAAGGCACGCTGTCTGGAAGACAACCGCGACGTCTACGAGCAAATGATTCTGCGTCGTGTCGGCGATGACAAAGTTGGCATCGAGTCGGCTCGCAACGGCCGCTTCCTTCAAGTTCGTGTGGCTGGGGAGTGCGTTTTCGACCCGAAATAGCCTGGCGAGTGGGAGCTCTTCAACATGGAGACGGATCAAGACTGCGCTCTATACTTCGTGTCGTGCCACACGGGACACGTCCTTCAGTCCGACGAGAACGGCGTTGTCAAGTGCGCGAACGAGAATCGTCAAGTGTGCGAGGGCTGGAGCATCGTCGAGCCACGAGCTTCTGTCGCTGCAAGCCAAGCGAAACCTGTGTCCGATCTTCGTACCCCCCTTGGTGGTGCAGAGCGTCAAAACTTCATCTTGGAGCTGGCGAAGTGCGGGAAGACTTCAGTTGAGATCGAACAGATCGTGACGCGCCTGTTTGATGCCCCGTTGTTGGCGTCTACGTCGCCCGTAACTTCGGCTTCCAAGTCAGCATTCGCCGTCCTTGTTGATGGGGAGTAGTCGTGGGATAATGGATCCATGAAGGCTTGAAGCTGAAGTCGACCTTGGTTGTCATTCGGAATTCCACTTCTAGCTCAACATAACCGCCTCAAGCCTACTTGCCGAAGTATAGTAAGGACTCCCAGATTCCGCTGAATCATACCTGCCTTGTTCTCTAATGCCAACATCAATTGACGCCATGAATAAAAACCTAGTGTTCGTTTCAATACCGATGTGGCCATGATAAGAGAGGCCAACTCGAGGGCATCGTGCATCGTTCTGTTGAAAAGAACTCAGCACTGGAGAGACAGACTAATGAATTCCCTGTTTGGCAGACTAATTCATGGATGCCGACCATTATGCCGAACAAATCCATGTCAGTCGTACACGCAACACTTAACTGAATATAATGGGTATGTCCACTTCGATGTACTATCTACTTCACAGAAGTACTCCGTGAAGAAAAGCACTAGGGATGTCTTTGGATAAAAGGCGCACGCTCCTCGCGCAAGGTAAAGGTCTTGATGCAGGCCAACAATGGCACGTGCACTGGTGAGTGTTTAGCATAAGCTTGGTACGGTTTAAAACTTTACATTTGACACTGTATGGACGAAACGTATGTATTTTTTTAGGTAAAGCAGATAACTGTACTGTCTTGTTAGTACTTCATGGCATTTATGAGAGGTGCAGCAGCAACGAGTTCACAGTCGAATGACAACGGAAAAATAGTAAACCTATAAACCTACAAACCCTTACAACGCATGGAATAGCGAATGTAGCCACCATAGACGAAACAAGAGCCACTTGTGATGCACGAAGTTTCAGTTCGGGTACTCCTTGATCTATCTGCAAAACTACTTATATTCCAGCTTCAGGTGGTGATAGCGGCACTGCCTCAGTAAGTAAACTCAGGTGAATACTACGATTTGCTCCTCACCACACTGCTGTAGACCATAATTGTCGCCATGGCCACTCCGACTACGGTTCTGGATGAACTTCTGCTTGAAATCGATGCGAGCCGAAATCAAGACACACCTGTCACTAACAAGGAGGTAGGTCCTGACTACAGTCTCGCATATTACCAACCCGAACGAAGTACATTCGTCCAAGTAAACCGACCAGTTTCTGGATCGAGCACGCGGAAAGCACGCGCCCCCATTTGAGCCGGCCACATTCCAACTTGCTGCGCACACCCTGTGCAGTAGCATCGATCCTGTGTAAAGTACCCCAACTGGTGCACAACGCTGCATTCGCACTTCAACTTTGTCCGACCATCCCATCCGGTGGTGCATCCATCTCTCTCACCACACCAACTTTACACCACTCTGCCACGCACGCCGCGTCCAGCAGCCGCACATCTCCAACAGTCAGCACAGCGCGTGCAACACCTTCCACCACCTCACACCGTTCGTCGCCATGACCTCCGCGGCCGAGAGCAGCGAGACGACCCCGAAGCGCACCATCTACGTGTCGTCGCGCAAGAGCCAGCTGGCCATGGCGCAGACCAACACGGTGATCGCCATGCTGGAGAAGCGCTTCCCGGCGCTGCGCTTCGTCGTGGGGCAGCAGGACACGATGGGGGACCAGGTGCTGGACCGCCACCTGAGCGACCTGGGC
>JAIKVD010000586.1:0-17183 GCA_024679075.1 Phytophthora uliginosa
CAGCGTGACGCCCAGCAGGACCAGCGCCAGCTCCGCCACGCCCAGCTCCATGCTCCTGGACGGCGCCTGCCGTCGGCCTCGGAAGTGGAAGAACACGGTGAGCGAGCGAGAGACTGAGTGAGGCTGCGGCCGATGACGGCTCGGCCTGGTACGCGGGATAATGGAGACTGATGAGGCTGAACCAAAAAAGGATGGGCTGTTATGATGCTATCTCAGTAGGTTAGGGGGTACGTTGGACTGGAGTCAAAGGCTGAATGTATTGATATAGGGGATAGTTTTAGAAGGGGATCTGGACGTGGGACTTGTGGGGACGCAAGTTGGAGCGGAGTCAACATTTTACGACGGAAGGTGGTGCTTTGGTGATTGATGAGGACAAGGTGGCTCGTCCCGCGTACCCGAGCGGGAATTAACCAGGGAAGGCTTCAACATGTATCGGATGCCACAAGTGTCGTCAATGCATTGCATGGACACCGCGCCACACGCACACATCGTACAGTACAAGATACTCATGGCCTTTCACCCTTATCTACATACATGTAGTGCCGACCTCATTCCGAGGCTTCGACGAGCACAAAGTCGGCGGAGTCCGTCTCGACTGCGGTCTCGGTGTTGCCCGATTGCTCGTGCGAGTCCAGCTTGGCCTGCAGACTGCGCTGCACCATGCGTGCCTCCTGCGCTTCCTGCACTAGCGCCGCCAGATTCACCTGCGAGTACGGCTGCAATCGCTTGACCTCCTGCACCAGCATCTTCTTGTGCGTGCACAGCGTGCGGTTCTGCTGCTCCAGCGCCTGGAGCTGCGCGGCTTGCTCGCCGTGCTTCTCGCGCCACGAGGTCGCCTCGATTTGTGACGCAGCCAGCTGAGCTTCGAGCTCCATGTTCTCCACGGACCGCCAGAGGCACTGCTCTTGAAAGCCGGCGCATAGTTTCTGCACGCGCTCCAGCTCGCTCGAAGGAGTTCCCTCCGGCTGCGTGCTTGGTGTCGCAGCGGGCGGTGCCGTGGTGTCTTCCACTTTGCGCGTGATCCTCGATGTCTTTGGCACGGCGGGGGCGCCCACGGTCGCGCATTCGAGCTGGGTGATCGTCTCCAAGTTGGCTTTGTAGATCTCTTCCGCGATTATTACGCGGTCCAGCGCACTCTTCAGTTCTTTCTTGGTGGCCGCAAGGCCCTCCTCAAGCCTGGCCTGTCGTCCAGCAACAAAATGAGAGTCAAAGTTAGTCAGGCTCGACGTTATGATAACCCGATTAACAGCGCAGCACTTACCACTTGCGTTTCTAGCTCATGGGTGCGCTCTTCCAAAACTGCCGCCTGAATCTGAGAATCCTTTTCAGGACCTCCACCTGACAAGCTGTCGTCGTACGCGCTGTCACCGAAACCAACATCACTTTCGTCATGTTCCCATCCAACTACATGCTCCAACGCCGTGACCTCCGAAGCAGACACGTAGTTGCACAGCCACTCGCTCGTGTCAGCAGCGCTCAGCCCTTCTGCAATCTCCAGGACCTTCCCACCAGCTTCCAACGACACCACTTTCACCTGAAACTTCAGCGGCTTGGACGCCACACTGCTCGTATCCATGTTCTCCCATTGCAGCGTCACAATTCCCGTCTTCTCAGTCACAAAGTGGCCATATATGAAATCCTCGTCGTCTCCACCAGAAGAGAAGTCACAGTTCGTCCAGTAATGCACCACGTCCCTCTCATCCTCAACACCCGAACCAGCATCATTGCCACTAACACTGTACGGGTCACCGTCCCCGCTGTGACTCGCGTCACCGCTCGAGAACTGAGCACTAAACACCAATCCCGTCCCTTGGGAGGCGAATTTCCACAGCACAAGCTGCTTGTCCTCATCCCCATCCCCGTTCACAGCCACCTGATGCTCCACCGAGCATCCAGCAGCCACCCGTTCCTGCAACAGGCCCGTGGTCTCTTCGTCCGCGTCAATTGCAGCCTCCACTGCGTCTCTATAGCTCGGTCCTGCCGTCGTATGCGTCGACAATACATTCCCATGGAGGAACGTTTTAAGGGCGATAGAACTCGCCAAAACCTGCGAATTGGCGGCTAATTCATGCAGAAAAGTCTCCAGAGCGATTGCAAGCCGAGCCGCTTGCTGTTCTGGAGGATAAAAGCTAGGTTTTATGTCGCAGTACGCTTCAATTGCGGGGATAATAGATGGGAGGGCGGCGGAGGACTGGGGACGCGGTTCTTGCTGCAATTGACGCTCCAGACGCTGAAAATCACGCAGAGTCCGCTCGAGCAGACGGAAGTGACCGTCGTGGTGCAGCAGGACGAGACTGGCGGCGTCCAGGGGCGCGTCTGAAGCCGGAGAAAGCGGCGCCTTCACTGCCACATCCAGCGTCATTTTGTCGTCGAATTTTGTTCTTCAGGTTTCAGTGGGGAGAAATATGCGAGGTTTAGTACCTATTGGGTGCCTTCCAAAACTATCACCAAACCGTTTAATCGAAATTTTTTGGTGCGCCGGTTAGGCTCATTACTAGTCCAATCAAAACCAAGCAGATCTTGAGGTGATAAAACCCTAGGACAAAACTCTCATTAAAACCGAGCTGTGTCCCATTAACCTTGGCGCATATGGGTGTAAGCACCTTCTCTCCACTATAGGCTGTCCAGTGGGACAAACGAATATAGGACAAATGCCTCAAATAAATCTTTATTTATAAAGATTTCGCGAGGCGGGAAAGGTCGCTTCGACTCTTTTCCAGCAACTAGCCCTGCATGCCAAGCTCCAGCAACGTAGATGTCGCTCCCGAACTCCAGCGTCTTGTTGGCGCTGTACGCAGCTTCGCAGACGCGCGCTCGCTCGCGTAAAACTCTAGAGGAACTTAGGCGAAGGTTACATCACTAGCGACGGCGCTGGGAATGGCAGCGACTCGTTCGAATGCGCCACTATATCACTGTCGACTGCCTCAAGAACCCCGATTCTTCCTCCTGGATAGATACGTGGAAAAATGGCACTGATAAGAACATGATCAACATCACTAGCTTGTCTAGGTACGGAAACTTGGTTTAACTCCAGTGATGGTGTTGCACTAAGGTATGTGTTGTGGTGCTGTAGGGCTTCATTCAATATACTGCTGTCAAGATTCGTGCCCCATTACGAGATTCCGATATTCAATTCGAAGGGGGGCGCCCTCGGAAGCTCCAGCACCACCATCAGGTGTTGGGGCTATTGCTAGCTTTTTACGTAGGCTGCGAACATCGTAGTAGGTTGTGTCTAATGTTTGGTGTACCCCCTACTACCCTCACGCGGATTTTGAACGCTGCCGAAGACGCTCTCACGGCGGCGCTATCTGGGTTTGCACCCGCTCGGATTGTGTGGCCGTCGTTCGCTTGGCAGAAAGCTTTAGCCCGCCTGGTGGCGGCTAAATAGCCTATGCTTCAGTTCACGTGGGAGTTCTTGGACGGGAAGAACTACAAGATGACTGGTTCAAGATGTATTCATTTCTGTTACAACAATTCCTAACGGCTTCGTCTATTGTAATTCATTGTTCTAGGTGCAGCAGCCTCCAGATCGTGACATCCAGAATTCACACTACAATGGCTGGCTGCACAGTGTCTTCGTAACACACTGTGCTTTTCAGCGGACGGGTTGATCGTGTGGGCAAAGCATAACTGCCCTGGGTCTTGGAATGATGGAGATACAAGTCTGGACTTCCGACGCAAATTAGCGTCGACCGATCTAAATCCTGATCAACGTTACGGCGTGGTTGCTGACAGTGCCTTTCCCTGCAGCAATGATATGACCGGTAAGATTCTCACTCCGTTGAAGGAGGGAGATGTCGGTCGTTTGGTTCCTTCTGTTCGGGCGGCGGCAAAGGCACTGTCGGGGGCTATAACTTCTATTAGTCAGAGTGCGAAGTGGGGAATGGGATCCATCGAGAAGGTCTACCACCGTCTTCTGATTACTCTACCCTACGACAAGCTCAAGCGGCAGCAGCGCTTGTACAATTTATTCCGACTTGCCAATTTTCGAGTCCGTACAGTTGGAATCAGCGAAATACGCACCACCTT
This sequence comes from Phytophthora uliginosa, assembly GCA_024679075.1. Taxonomy (NCBI): domain Eukaryota; phylum Oomycota; class Peronosporomycetes; order Peronosporales; family Peronosporaceae; genus Phytophthora; species Phytophthora uliginosa. The sequence goes on from JAIKVD010000586.1 coordinate 4,030, forward strand.
CGTCCACGGAAAAGAGGACAGGAGATACGACAGTTTGGACTAAGCACACGAAAATACATGTTTCATTAACGCAGGATATGTATAAAGCAGCTACTTGTTTTTCTGCATCATGGATATAAGGAGCATCATTTGCTCATGACGTTGGCGGGCTTCGGCGCGATCAAGTTCAAGCCGAGCTTCGAATTGCCGCCGTCGCTCAGCTTCCTCTTCACGACGTTCAGCTCGCGCTTGTTCATCTCTCTTCTCTGTAGCAGCGCGTTGTTCCTTTTCATCCTCGCGAACTTGCTGGCGATTAGCCTCTACGGCCGCCGCCTCCGCACGTCGTATCTGATCGCGTTCTTCGCGTTCTCTCTTTTCGACGGCGGCCCGATCGTCGCGCTCTCGCTTCTCGTCTGCACGACGTTCTTCACGTTCCTCGCGACGCCGTTTTTCTTCTGCTTCTGCTCTGCGATCGGCGTCCTCGCGAAAAAGGATCAAAACCTCCTTCATGTCGGAGCCCACGCCTGCCTGAGCCCGCTCTGCCTCTTTCAATTCTTTTTCAATAGAATCCATTCTCTTTTTGGCACGCGCTCTCTTCGTTGAAGCATACGTGGTAGGCCCTGAACTTTCAGTGGCAGGTCGTTTTGACTTAGCCCCTGCTGTACGGCCCCCCATCTCTTCAAAGTTTTCGCGGAGGACGCGAAGATCTTGCCCACCGAGGCGATCGCTGGTAGTACTAAGCCGTCTGTGTCTCACCGCTTCCAGTACATCCGTTGCTGCGCGATCAGGATTCCTGGTCAGGGTAGGTCCGTCCTGCGAAGCTACCGATGGAAGAGGCCGGTTGACACGAGACCGGGGGCGTCCAGCAGCTCGGGGGGTAGTTGCTGTGGGCGTATGCGAAGGCCTTGAACTCAATGGAGTGCCATCCGTCGACCTCGGCGAGGGGGTACTGAGATCAAAGCCCCTCTCGGTCTCGCTTGCACGGCGTTCGGGGCGTTGGATTGCAAGATCTCGCCATCGATGTTCAATAGGTCCGGACTGTCCTCCTCCCCGGCTTCCTGGTCGGAAAACGTGTGCTCAAAGTCTGCAGCGAAAGCAACAGGCACGCAACCGTGTGAGGTGGCCACAGTGCCCACTAAGACGGGCTCACTGCCATGTTGCTCCGACATCGTAGGCATGAGCGTGCCATGCTGGACAGTTGTGATGCTGGGGGCTTCCTGGGACGTGTCCAGGTCCGAGCCCTTCTCGTTCTCTGCGAAGTCCACTGCCGCGTCCGAGTCCTCGTCTCCGTCTTCGTCCTGGTCTTCCTCCTCATCACTACCGCTGCCGTCTCCGCCTCCAGCAGGATCTCCTTTCTTATTGCCCGCCCCATCCGTAGCAGCGTCGACTTCACGAAGCAGATGCGCGTCATCATCTCCGTTGTCGCGCCCGTCGTGGGAAGTATGCGCGCCGCCCTCCCTTTCAATAGCAAATTGTAACTCATGGGCCAACAGGATCACTCGTTGCCTTCTCGAGAGATGGTCGCCTTGGTTGCCCGTCGGCTTGGGCTTCGCGTACAGCTTGCGGAATTTCCTCCGCAGCGAATCGAAGTCGCGCGATGCCCTCTTTCGATCTTTAGTAGCGTTGTATTCGGCAGCGACTTGTTCCCACATGTTGCGCCCGGTAGGAACAAATTTGACGGCCACATCGCAAAGATGTAATTCCTCCTTGTCGCTGTAGTTGCTGTATCCTGGACGGCTCCCTCGCTAGGCACAGATGCATCACAGTATCAGCTGTCATGACCACAGATAGAGTGTTAGCATCTACGACAATCGAGAGCCTCACCCCCATGTTGGCTGCGGCGCTTCGTGGCGATCTCGGACTCTGGCCCGGAGAGGGGGAGGGGGGGGAATGAACCCGTCGAGCTTGTCGGGTCAAACGTATTGGATTTTGTATACTACGGAGGTGTGCCGAGGCTTCGGAATTCACAAGATTCAATTACACAACTTATACATGAATGTAGCGTAGACTTTGCGACTCTCCACCCAAGCAAGATAGGGGTTTAAGCGCCTGCAGCACCAGCAGCGTCTCCGGGGGCATCGTAGCCTTGAGCATCTGCGGTGCATCCGTAGTCAGCGTCTCCGTGGTCTTCAGCGCCTCCGTGGTCAGCGTATCCGGGGGCTGCAGTGCCTTCGTGGCTAGCGCGTCCGGGGGCTTCAGTGACAACAGCATCCCCATGCGTCTCCTGCAGGTCGCGATGCTGGCAGCCAGACCACCCACAGCGACACATGAACCACAGTTTGTCACCGTACGATACGGTGACTTCTTCGCCCGGATACACGTCTCGGACGGTCACGGTAACAACGATTACCACGTACTAGATGCCAAGGCGTTAATTTCAAGGGTAAGCAACAAAAGCAATGTCTGCCAGGCCCCCATTAGAGCGCCTACATGAATAGAACGCCTACCTGCTGCATATGTTGTAAAGCCCACCAGGACCAACCTTGCTGTCTTGTTTCAGGTTCGGCTTGCGTCGTTTCAGACTCTGCTTGCCGATCATTTGTTACTAAAGGGGCGTGAAGTCTTCAGCTGCCGTTCCCAGTCTTGCTTTCCATTTCTCAAATAGCCTTCCTGAAGAAGTTCCATTCTGCCGCTCAACCATGTCGCCTGCAAAGAAGCGTACCAGCATCAGGCTTGACTTCAAGCCCTCCGTACTCAGCGAGTACAAGGCAAACGTGCCAGGCTATGGGTTTCAAGCGCTGGCCAAGAAGTTCAAGCTGATGTCCGCATCCAGAATTCACGAATGCCATAAGAAGGAGTCTGAGTTGAAAGCCGCCGCGAAGGATCGCAACCTCTCCACACGCACAATGAGACGTTTTCTGGGAGCAGGTCATAAGCCTCCGTTCGAGACCATGAAGAAGCAACTGCATGCGTGGGTGGTGACCAGAAACGAGAAAGGTCTTCGAATAATAGATAAGTACATCAAACGGCAAGCCTTGAACCTAAGTCGTAGGCTCGTGACGGAAAGCTCTCCGCGGTACCAGGATTTCACAGCGTTGTGTAGTGTAATATATATGCTATAAACTTCACCATGGAGGCATACAATTGTCGGTACATCGGAACATTATTTACATCAGTTCTCATCACGGCTGAATCGGGATTGTTTTTAGTATCCGTCTGCGCGGGCATTACCTCAAGTGTTGCATCCTCAGTAATTGGCAGATTCCGGACCGGAATCCGGAAAGCTCCCATAGAGCCACACTAGTGAGACACAAAAAATTCTCGCCGAATTTTTTGCGTCGACTTATTCATTCCAGATAGCAGTGGATAGGGATTAAATTGGACTTTATTGGGGTGAAATCGCACTTAAATGAAATGTGTAAATCCCTCCACGCGTCGCCATTCATTCGGCGTTCTTCGGAGCACGCAGCACGGCGCGACACGGCGGACAACAGAACGGCGCGGCGTGACGGACAGCATGACGGGACAACGGGCAGCGAGAAGAAGGACGGTGAGGGGTGTGATTCAGGCTCCAGATCAGCGGACGGCAGAGAATGGTGCGGCGGACAGCTTACAGCGCGCAGCGGGCGGCGGATAGCGACCAGCGGCGCAGCGGACTACGACCCGATGCCGACAGTGGCGCTGCAGAAGGTGGTGGATCTTGCAAGGTAAGTGTCTCCCTTCTCAACGTCCCCGTAGCTCAGCGGCAGAGCGGGAGGCTATGCCTCCAGGCCGCTGGTTCGACTCCAGCCGGGGGCAATCTTGCTGTTTGTATGGTTTGTGTTTGCGCTTGCGTTGTGGCTGTGATTATGCATTGTTAAGCCAAGTCCGAAGCCCCCCATTGGTGCGAGACCGGCGTGCACGCATCTACGTTTGCGCCGCTGGCCTTGAGCGCTAGGATCTGCGAGCCAAGCGTGCGATATGCCTCAAGGTGCAAGGGGCGCAGCAGGCGCCAGCGCTTCCGTAAGGACGATGCTTTGCGTGTGTGTTTTTTTGGTCGAAGGAATGCAGTCGCTCATCCACAGCGGAGTCCATGGCCAAGGCGAGCGTCCAGAGATTATCCTTCCAGTGCTGGTACACCGCGGCATCTGATCGACTAGGCTCCTGCGGTATTTGGTACGGCGCTTGGTACAGTATCGACATGATATTGACTGCAGCCTTCGCCTCTGCTCGTTGGTTCTGTTCCTTTGTACCCTTAACTGTTTTCCAGATGTGATTGGTGTACCCGTTGAGCAGGGATCCGGCGAGGGTTGAAGCCGTTGCGGGCGCTGGAGTTGCGAGCTTAATGGTAGCGGTAGGAGCATCCCCTTCGGCAGGCTGAGTGGCGTCATCTAGGCATGGACTCAACTTAGCGTGCGCGTCTTCAAGCCTGCCAAGTCGTTCGTTGATGCTAACCAGTTGAGTGAGCATATTCTCCAGGGTCGAAGATAGCAGCGAGTCACCACCAGCCACAGCGTTACCGAGCTGCCCGTGGTTTGTTGTCTGCCAGTGTACTTGCAAATGCTTACCCCACTCACAACATGTACGCGTTGTGATGCAGGAGCCCAAGCGCGAGTTTGTAGCAAATATACCCCTGTTCAACTCATAAACGTAGCGGCCTACAAGCACGTTGGACTCAGAGCTCTATGTTGCTTCAAGAACGGTCTCCAGGTGCATCAAGAGGGAAGCGAACGTCGCGTCAACAACATCCAGAGCGAAGTTAAACGCGCATCCTGAAAAATAAGGACATAGCGGTGAAGCTCGTCGCAGGGGGTTATCAGCTGGCCGTACTCAGCCACAGATAGTCGCTGGTGCAGGTCGCGTATGGACGGGGTTGTCGCTGGTAAGTCAGGGGCTTGAAAACCTGCAAGAACCTTTGCTAGGCTCTCATCTTCTTTTGTTGTTGTGCCAATGTAGGCGAAGGCTTTTGTCAAAGACTCGAGCAACCACGCACCCCGAGTGGAGATCCATTGAATTGCCAACTTCGGTGATGCATTCGCGTAAGCTGCAGCCCCGCGTCGGATCGAATGGCTGGTCATGTTTGGGGTGATGGCTTGGCTTACTGGGGGCGGCATCGCTTTCACGGTATCTCTAACGATCTCGGTAATGTAACTCGCTACATTTGGCCTCTTTCTTTCTCGTTTCTGTGGTGGCTCTGCGCCTTCTTCCTCTTCATTCTGCAGGCTCTCCCAGTACATGATCGCTTCTTCTTGGGAATAAGGCTTGCAGCCAGGAAGATCAGACTCTGCAAAGCGGGGAGACAACGGGAATAGGTGCTCAGAAGGTTCATCGTAACTTATAAACAGCAAGCCAAATGCGTGAAGCATGCATTGTTGCCAGCGCTCGGGGGACTTGTAGATTGACACACCCTGTACGGCTGAGGTCTTAATCCGAGCAATATGCAGGAACAGTTCACCAGAGGCGGCAATTGATAGTTGTTGCTTACGTGCAAAACACGTATCGATAGGCCGTCCAAAGGTGTGCCACATCATTGTCAAAAGTGCCGCGTCGTGCAAAGATTTTAGACCTGTTGCCACATCTGCATGAGTCACCAGATATTCCACTACGTGACACAAATAGTCGATTGTGCACCCCGGACCATCATTAGTTTGAACATTGGCACACAGATTGCGTTCCTCAATGTGACTCGCCATCTTGTCCCGAATTTTAGCGATCCTCTTAGAGTCTGCAAGCGACGTTGTGTACTGTTCACGTAAAAGGTTGACAACTTGCGAAAAATACCCAAGAGCTGTCGCCTTCGCCAGCAAACCATCGGGAGCCCGCGCCCTGCTACTTTTTCTAGTCTGAAATTGAAAACGCTGTTAGCAATGAATAAACGTTTTGAGTGGGTAGACTTGCGTCACCACTATGAGCTCGATGTATTTCATCAAGGGATGCTTTAGCCAAGCCCATGGAGTTCCTCAAAAAGCTTCTCGGCTGCTGCCTCCTGACCGATCGTGCCTGCTTGCGTATCAAGCCCACGGGATGCCCTCCGCATCGTAGCTGTTCAACACCGATTGGAGAATGAGCAAATGTTTGGTTGGTGTCTATTTCAAACAGTGGAACACACTGAGACTCTTCAACTTGCGTATTCTCCGGGAAAGTGTGTTATTATCGGATAAATATATATTTATATGGGTGCTTGTATAGTTTATTATTTGATAATCCCACCAAAATCCAAGCAATTCCAGAAATAAGCTGGCACACGGTTAACCTAACCCTAACTGTATGTGATTGGGTAAAAATGATCATATTCCTTGTTTGGCCACTGCCTATTGGACTATTTTGCTGTAGCAGGGCCCTGCAGAAGGGCTGGGGGATCCGTACCAAATACACTTATTCTACAATAATTAGATCACGCATTTCGCGAGTCATCTCGGCTTGTCAGTTCTGAGGATGTGACGGCGGACTTGTTGTTGGGTCGTGGTTATGATTTAGCCCATTGCCATCAAACGATTGTACCACTTTTGAGATCTATCGTAGTGTGCGTGTCACATACAAGTATCTCCGTTTCGATACAGATTGATCTGCATTGGACAATCACATTTTCTTGTCGCAGTGTTTGGGCGAGGCTTTGATACATCCCTCGTCGGTCGCGACTTCGATTTGGTTTTGGATTTGTTGTTGCGGTGGCGATCATACGCTAGAACGACTTTATACTTCTGGCCCTGGTGGCCTTTCTGTATGCCATTGATCATAAATGCATAATCATGATGTCTAGCGAAACGGTTCATTGTATATTTTGCTTCTTTAAGCGATAAGTAGAGCTTCACTGGAGGAATCGCAAAGCCACGAGCGCGGACAGGATTACCGATGGCTTGCCTAGCCTCGCTGTCTCAAATGCCGAGCCACGTGGTGTTGAGTTTATGCACTATGCCTACAACACGAGTGATTCCAGGTCCTATTTCCCGGGGTTCCTTACGCAATATTTGATCATGGCGCACGAGTTCATTTCTGGTGCCAGGGACACGTAAAGTTGAACTCTCCCACCCTCGCAAGGCTACATACTGCTCTTTGAAGCTGCAATGACCTTTCCAGGTATCGCACCCATAGCTGCCGCGAATTTCTCCCGACGCGTAGACGCAAGTATATCCCCCTTAATAAGGTGACATGAACGAATGCTAAGACTCTGTCAGGCCCGTGCTCCAAGATAATATGCTGCGTGTACCTAAAATGCCCTTCCGTATCCAAGGTCAATGAGTACAACTCTGCTTCATGTCGACCGCGAGAACAACCACATTGGGAATGAGGTTGCCCAAGAATGGATTGTAGTAGGAAATCGAATATCCAGCTTGTAGTTCATTTTGCCCTGATATTTGATGAGTGCCGCGACTGCAGGAATGATGTGTTCTTTCATGCTGGAGTCATCGAGAGGGCCTGTAAAGGGTTTTAGGGCAGCAACTAGGGAATTCGTTGCGTTCTGGCAAAACCGCTGGGACAGTGCCCACGGCTTCTTGAATTAGAACGAAGGTGGATTGGTCCTTTTTAGATAAGCTATCGAAGCATGCAGTATGAGCGACGCACGCACATCACTTGGGCATAAGTACGAATGTTGTCACGGGTCTCAAGTACATCTTGCCACAGCGTATTTGCCATGGGGCTCAAGTAGTTCACGCACGATTTAATTATCTACAGCTACCGAGCGCTGAACCACTGTCACGGGTCTCTAGTGTTTTTGTCACAGGGCTTTAATATCCCAAATTGCTGAAGGTGTTTATAATGACAAAGCGAGAGACCGGCTTCAGCACGAATGGTTGGTGCACGGCACCAACACACAGGTGCTGTCTCGCCTTAACGATAGTAGAATTGTTGGTGACCCGGAGTTCATACATCATATGCCAGTACAACATGTGCTTCTTCAGGTAAACGTTCTATTATGCCTTCAAATCGAGAGTATAAAGGATTTGATTTTCCGATCCAACCTCGAATTAAACGTCTAGGCGTCTAGTACGAGAAAAGACGGTAGCACCGACGTTCCTTTCATCTCACAGCAAACCACATGTGTTGAATCGTGCATGCATGTAGAAACGTCGTCTGCGTCTAAGTCGACCTCCTCGCCCTCGTCTTCAGATTGTGGTGTTTTCATGGCTCCAGCTGGTGGAGGTCCCAAATAACACTCACCGTTAACGAGATAGCGAAATTCACTGAGCTTCCGGGTGAGAATGACACGATCAGCCCTATATGCGCGTTTTGAATCGCGAACGGGTCCTCGCCGTTTAGCATGGCATACCTTGCGGCTCATGGGGATGTCGTAGCTAGTGCGATTCGTTCACCGCTTGTGTTATCTCTTCTCCACAGCAGTGTATGTTTCCACATCGGCGGCAACAGCGTCTTTGCTTTCAGAGAAATTGGTGGTCCAAATACACCATTAGCCTGTCTAATGCTGATGTTTTGAATCACAGATGCGCATTATATTTCTGACGTAGAGGACCACTGTGCTCTTTGTCAGAATCAGTGCAGCGTTTTTTTTTCTCCGCACACTGCCCGCACTGCTGCGTCTAGTCTGCAGAAATAAGTCGCACCCTGCCACGAGCGCTTTTGCCGGTACCCCGCTGAGGACCCTGGTCTGCTGTCTGCGCTCCCGCCGAACCTCGTCGTGCTTCCGTTCCGGTCTGTGTTGATCCTGCGGCAGCCTGGGCTGACTTCCGACTAAGGGAGTCTCGGCAGTCTCGGCCCTGTCGCTGCTGCAGCTGGTCTCGGTCTCGGTCTCAGCCTTAGTGCTACTGGTTCTCTGGTCTCGGCCTTGGTTCAGCCGGTGCTGATCTTGGCCTTGGCGCTGCCACCGATGCCTCGGAGGTCTCGACCTGGTGTTTCCGGTATGGTCCGTGCAGCAGGAGCCCCCTCTGTCAATTGTTTTTACTTTGTGTCGTTCCACACCTTACTACATACCAATTCGTGTACTATGCATGTTGCAAAAAAAGATTTATGAAAGTGAACAAATTGATAAAGAAGCCTCCTCAGAACCTTACGAGAAAGCCAGCTCAGCGGTTGCGCTGCACTCGTCTTTACAGTATATGTCTTATGGTGTTGGTGGAGTGGAGTTTGTCAGATCCAAACATGTAACAACATTTTCTCGTGGGTTTGTGGTGCAATGTGATTTAGACTTAGTGTAAGTTCTAAAGCATATGCTAGTACTCAGTAAGTAGCACTGCTACCGCTGTCGTAAAAATGAACATACATACCGCTGTAGGTACCTACGATAGCATGAAGTTGAAGTAGTTTGGGGTCGTCGGCTAGTAGGGGACGGTGACAATGGTTGCGTGTAGTTGTATCCGTTTCCAAATCCGTACCGAGGTGAGTCTGGCTACATTATTGCCGCACCTATGGGTTTTTACCGTGAATACGGGGGGGGGGGTGCTGCGGCGACCAACAACGCAAGACTCGTGCCGGTGGCTAGGTCTGCTCCCTAGATTTATTGATAATGCTTTGAATGATAGTTGAACGTTTCGGCTCGGAATTCTGGTAACCCTCCTCTACGATAGTTCCTAAAATACGGTACTGTGCAGGGTGGTTGCGCAATCGAATGATGGCCCACCCCAACGATGTCAGCCAAGAAAAAAGCGTAACAGTTACACTATCGGTTTTAAGCGCAGCGTAGCCGGCGAGTACAAAAAGGGTACCCACGGCTTTGGATTCGCTGCCCTTGCAGCAAAATACAAGATCATCTCGGCGTCCATTGTTCGGAAATGGGTTGAACAGCTCGACATTATGAACGGAACAGCGAAGGACAGCCAGACTTCAACACGAACGATGCGCCGACTTTCTGGTGCGGGCCGCAAGCCTCAGTACGAACAGCTCGAGGAGCAGCTTCACGAGTGGGTGGAGGGCAGAAAAAAAGGGGCTGCGTGTCAAGGACAAGTACATCCAGCTACAAGCTCTCAATATCGCTCGTAGCTCGGAGGGACAGCAGTATCAGAACTTCAAGGCTTCTACGGGCTGGCTGGACAAATTTAGGACGCGCTACAATCTGGTGTCGAGACGTCAGACGACCACCTGAACATTGCCCGCTGATGCCAAGAGTGTGTGCCTTGAGTTCATTCAGAAAGCTCAGACTCTGATAGAGCAGCATCACATCCAGCCATGTAGCATAATATACATGGATCAGGTACCCAGATATTTTGAAACGGAACAGAATTCGACGATAGCAACTCGTGGGGCCAGGGAGGTGATTTTGCGGATGGGAGGAAGCAGTCACAAACGTTTTACAGCAACGTTCGCGATCACTGGAGATGGCAAGTTCTTAAAGCATCATGTATTGTTCTCCAAACTAAAAAAACTAAGCTGGGAGCAATTGCAAAGAACATCATGGTTGATGTTAACCCAACTGGGATGTGGAACGATCGCATCTTGCTGTAGCATGCCGAGCAGGTAATATGCAGCCGAGCGGAGACTCAATTTTACCGGCGACCGGTGCTCTTCATTATGACACGATGTGACTGAACCAAAATCCACTGGTCGCCACGTACTCGGATTTGTGAGTCTGCATACGAGAAGAAAGATCAGGGTGGGAAATGTACTCTGAACGATGGGTGACCGGAGTCACAGAGCCAGCATGAGAAAGTCCCCATAAACAAGACAACGAGATCAAGACGCCCGTGAAGGACGAGCCCCGGAGCGTTCCGGCCCGAAGATTCACGGTTTACTACCCAGAGCCGATTAGTGGATCAGTGTCCCAGAGGAGAACGTCACAGAGTGTTGCTGATGCGGTGGTACTCTGGAAGAGAAACCCATACAAAGTCCAAGTGAAGTCAGATATCAAGATGTGTCCAGATCAGAGGGTGGGACAAAAGTACCACGCGTACCCAGTCAGTCACGGCCGCGTGCGAGGATGCGACCCCGACCTGTTGGACGATTGCACGTCCCGAAGTTGAAGCTAGGACGCCTCACCATACAAAGATCAAGCTAAAACAAGAATGTGTGTCGAAGATCGACGCCAAGACGCGAGAGACCTCTTGCAGAGAGATCTTCTAGCCAAGATAAAAGAGAGAGAGAGAGAAAGAGAGATACCAAGATAACCCAATACAGAATCCGTTTTGCCTCAAGACCCACAAGTGCAGCGCATTCCGTGCACGGGAACGAGGCGAATATCGCCTGGGACCAGAAGACCTGCTTGGAGCAGCCTGCCGGACGAGGAGCAACCCGCCGGAGGACCGAGACGTCCGAAAGTCGACATCCAGACACACCGACCGTGCGAAGGGGACGTGTGTGGATTCTCACCCCAAAAAAAGGTCAAGTTCATAGTTAGGCGGGGACTCGGGCTCGTACACCGGGAGGGAACCGTACTATTCTATATATTAGTTGGTAAGCACACTCTTTCGCAGAGGAGCTTCTCCATTCCATATTAACTGCAGTCGGGGAGGTTTGTTAGTGATCGGCCCCTGGAATTATTGATAGATTACTGTGTGGTAGGACTGTATATTGGTCTGAATATTTTCCTCCAACCGGAGGTGGTGCGAGTGCGTGAGTCAAAAGGAAAAGGGAACGTTTGGAGGTTGACGAGTACTTCTAAACGGCGAACCCAGTTGTACTGGAGTGTTGACCCACCGTCCGAGGGTCCAAAAGAATAAGTGACGGATAGTTGTGTGTATTGTATTCTGTATTTTGAGATTGGTTATCTTAACTGTGGGAGAGGATCTGGTTAGTAGGTCACTGCTTCTCACTAACCGTACGAGCGGCGTTCGGAGGTATTCGTCTACGCTCAGTACTCTTATATTTTCTATACGCAACCGTTGGAGGCCATGATTATAATCATGGATCTTGTCAGGATTTGATCCTGGACGAGTCCATGATTTTGGTAAGGAATTTAATTTACCAATTCCTTACCGCTTCGTTAATTTCCGATTCTCGCGTGAGATAGAACTCGCCCACATTTCCGTTTTGGCCGTTAGGATGACACGTGGCGACGCTGCTGTCGCGTCTGGACATGCTTCTGGTAACGACGGGGGGTCACACAACGCGTCCTCGGTGGACAACGAAGGTGAAGGCAATGAGGAGAGGGGTGGTTACGCTGGAAGCGTGTCTGGGTCCGACACTGGTGACAAGGAATGCAGCGACGGTGACGCTGAGGCTGTTGCTGTTCCTGTGGAGGTTCCTGCGATATGGCATGCCAGTTGGAAGGCTTGGCAGGCATACCTGGCACAATACTGCGCGCGGAGCATGCAAGTGCTGCCCGTGAGGGAGACGATGTCCCGTGATGAGCGTAACAAACGCTTGAAGCGCACCAAGAAGGAAGCAGATGAATCCCAGTTGGTTCCTGAAGGCTTCGATCCCTACCAGCGTACATATATTTACACCCACGGCTGGAAGAAGAGGAAGTCGAGGGCGAGGGAGCCCGCCCAAAGCAGCACATTCGGCTCACCGACTGCCCTTTTCGTTTCGTGGTTCAGTGGAATTTGGTGAGAGGCGAGCTCCAGGTTAAGCATGGTCACTTCAAGCATAACCACCAAGTTTCGGCGTCTGCTTTTGCTACATATTCAATTTCTAGAGGCGTGGACAACGCTGTTGTTGGCGCACGTGTCGAGGGGATGCTGGCAGTTGGCACTAAGCGCTCCAAGATCTATGACTACCTTCTGGAGCACGACCAGAACGTTATTCAGGTAGATGTGGATAACTTGGTCCGAGAATATTCATCTTCCGTGTCCTCGAGCGATGACGATGATGCGACTGCTCGTGAAATTGCTGCGTTTGCCGCGCTTGACCCGGAGAACGCTGCTTCAGTTGCTGAAACGGACGCTGAAGAGACAGGCGTAATTTCGTTGGCGAATGTACAGTCGCTTCAGCGAATTGTTACTGGTGGACTGCAGCCACAAGACGAATCGGTGAGTATTTTCTATGGTCCATGATTATTCCAGGATTTAATAATGTACTGATCCATGATTTGTTCTTACCAGTTACAATTACCAACTTCTTACGTTCATGGGTATGAATGAGTTCGGTGAAGGCGCTGTCGTCCAGCATTCGTTGATTGAGGCTAATGGAGACTGGCACATGGAGCGACCAATTGATCATTTCAAGAAATTGCATCCTACGAGGATTGATTTGCTCCGCGTGATCGTGATAGATAAGGACCTAAACGAGATCCGTGTTTTGGAGTCCAATTTCCCTGACGTTCGGATTATGATCTGTCACTTCCACGGGATTAAGTATCTGAAGGAGATGCGCGCGAAGCCGGAATTTGGGAAGATATCCGGAGACGACGCGAGTCAAGTTGACGCTGC
>JAIKVD010000587.1:0-17174 GCA_024679075.1 Phytophthora uliginosa
TCGAGCCCGAGCGTCGCCACCTTTTGGTTGAGCAGGTGCGTTTTGGGTGGCGCTGCTACTTACGCGTGGGATGCGTGCGATTAATTCGTGTGCTAGTGGTGTGTGTGCTAGTGTGTAGTAGACGTAGCGTGCGCTAACCGGGTGTAAGTAAAATAATTTTAATCGCATTGGGTGTTGTCAAATGCCACCATTATATATTCTTTTGGGCTAAACCACGTGCTTCTTCCTGTGTTGGTTGCGGGGCAAATTACTTGTTCTAGGTATGCTCGGAGCATACACCAAGACCAATGCCTTTGCCCCACCCCGCTACTGCTTCATTCGTATTCCCAATTTTCAACTAGATCTGTTCCAGGGCAAAGACAAATGGCGCCGCGCAGGGCCAAACGGACGCTCGACAACGCGTTCTCGGCAACAGATAAAGCAGCAGGTCGTCAGCAACATCGTGGCTTGTGAAACAAACGGATAAGCAATGCATCGGCACTGCCATCACCGAAAACACGCCGCAATACACAGCTGGCTACCAACAAGCAAAACGAGCGTGGCGTCGAGGACGATGACAGTGATGAGGGCGATGAAGGTGACATGTACGAAGTGGAGACGATTTCGAAAGAGCAAGAAGGCCGCTTCTACGTCAAATGGGCTGGCTACGATTCCGATGAAAACACTTGGGAGCCTGAGCGCAACTTGAAGCCTGAGATGATCAAACACTTTCGTCAAAATCGCACAGCAGAGGAGCCACGACTGAACACGGCAGCTGACACGGCGTCAGGTGATAGCGAAGAGGAGCCATGTACAGCAACCGCGGTGAATCGAGCGTCAGATGCTACAACCGCAGCCGAATTGAGTGTGGACAGTATCATCGGTTCACATGTCAGCTTTTCACCGCTAAAAGAAGAATGGATGTCAGCTGCAGACTATGCTCGTGTCGGCTCTGCTTATCTAACTGGTGTCATTTCTCGGGAGTACGTGGAAAATAGTAAAAGGAAGAAGAAGCATTCTGATGATACCGCTCTTTTCGAATTGCGTTGGACAACGACTCAATACCAGACGAACCGACATGTACATGGCATAACCCGCAGCAAAGTTCTCGAGGGGATTGCTAATTACAACCGACTGAATGGGAATGAGCTACGAGCTGATACCTGGGAAGTTCTCTGCCGTCCGTACCATGAAGAGGCTAGTGGTGCGGACTTGTGGGACGAGTTTGAAGCGGTTAGCGAAGATTGTGCGCGTTACGACTGTCGCGAGACAATTCCGGAAGATGTTGGCGAGGTTGAACGCGTATCAGCCATGGACTTTCAGCCACGAGCCGTGGTGAACCCACCTGACGATTTATTCGGACACGGCGGCGGATTGGCGTCACCTCAAGTTAAGTCTGAGTTCGAATCCATTTTCAAGCACTCCGCTTCTTCTAGCTTCCTGGCCTATTTGCCTCTCGCGTTCTGGAAGAAAGTGGTCAGTAACACAAACGTGTACTCTGCAGGTCAGAAACGTTCACTTATTATCCTGGACGAACTCATGAAGTTTCTTGGCGTGTTGTTCTACATGGCATTGGTGGACAAAGGCGAGTACGCCAATTATTGGGGTGAACAAGTTGAAGATACAATTTTTGACGCTCAAAGTGTGCGCCTTGACCCGATCATGTCGCTAGATCGATTCAAGTTCATTCGCAAAAACCTTTGCTTTCGCGACCGCATTTCTAGAGAAGCTCTACAACGAGATCCTGCAGCACGCATTCGCCCATTGATGAACATGCTAAAACTCCGGGCCTCAAAATTTGTGGTACTAGGAAGAAACGTCGCGGTCGACGAGTCTAGCATCGCGTGTCGCTCCCGTTTTGCGAGACATCTGATTGTATTCAATGCGACCAAGCCGACCGGAAAGTA
Source organism: Phytophthora uliginosa (assembly GCA_024679075.1). Classification (NCBI taxonomy): domain Eukaryota; phylum Oomycota; class Peronosporomycetes; order Peronosporales; family Peronosporaceae; genus Phytophthora; species Phytophthora uliginosa. The sequence goes on from JAIKVD010000587.1 coordinate 1,887, forward strand.
TCACTTCAATATATATATGTGTTGCTGCTCCGAATCGTGGCTAATGGCCAATTTTCGACTTCATTGTGCTAGTGAACTCAACGTGCGCCATGAAGGTGTACTTTCGAGCGAGGATACAAACGCGTTGGCCCAAATGACGGCTGTATCAGCTGAGGTCCGCAAGTGTGTGGCAGAAGTCACTAGGCCTATACACCACACGGATCGGATTGTGAACACCGACAACTACTACACGTCGGTCCAGCTCTTGGAAATGCTTCGTGTGCTGGGATGGTATAGACGTGGAACGATACGGGAGAATAGCAAGCACTTCCCACGCTGTGTAATGATATCGAAGAAATATAATATGGCTCGTGGCTCAATGAAGCAAGTGGTTAGTGTGACAAACAAGATAGTTGCTGCATCATGGGTGGGTGGGTCCGTTGTGAATATTGTATCAAATGCCGACTCGTCGACTTCGACAACAGTGCATCACCAAGTTGGACAACGTAAACAGCCATTTGTGGCTCCTACTTGTGTGATTCAGTACAACAAATCGATGCAAGGGGTCGACCGAATTGATCAGCTCCGGTCTCGGTTTTCAGTTGCAGATGGGCATACATTTCGAAAGTGGCACAAAAAGTTGGCTCTTGCATTCATTGATCTTGCTCGGTGCAATGCTTTCATCACTCGCAAGATGACAGGAGGATGCAAGAGCAAGCGGGACCCTCACAGAGAGTTCATGGTTGAACTGATTGGTGAGCTTATATCTGGCGCTTGGAGGAACAGTATTATGGACTCTGGAATGATGTATGAAACTCCATGTGAGCCAGACCTCAGTATCCTGCGTACTCCGTCGAGTCATACTCAGCATCAGCGTGAAAGGTCCAACCAACAAACATCCGACTCTGCGTGCAAACCAATACATTCCCAAGTGCAATTTCCGGACTCGAAAGCAAAGAGAGGATGTGTCGTTTGTCGGTTCGAAGGGCGGTACCCTACTGCTGTAACAAATTGGTGCACAAAACATTTTTTACCGCTTTGCAGCATGAAGTATCCGGCGCAACCAACGAAGGATTTTGTTTGCCATGAAGATTGGTCCTGCTGGGAGAAGTATCACGCATACTATCTCCCTGAACAGTTATTCAATGCGGCCGGCCACATTCGCCGTTCATCAGCGCTATACAAGCGTAGCAAAGCAAGCGTCCCGTTCTCACTTGCATCCCCTCTAGCAGCATTGGAGTGCCCCACAGTCTATGACTGAGTTTTCGCAGATTCAATTCGTTCTGTCGACAGATACTCGCGTAAATACAGCAATGGCTTTCTATAACCGAGAAGTATGCTCATAATGCAGGGAGTTGTATTCGTTCGTAGATGTAAAACGTTTTTAAGTTGCTAGTCCATCTAACCTCGAGATCAATAACACCTTTGAAGCTCCATAGCAGGCAAAATATGCACGAACAAGAGTCACGGTGCCGCGGGCACATTTTTCTTCCCAAGACTATCTTCCTTGCCGCCGACGATACGCACAAAAACTGCTCGAGTGCATGATTGGATGTTTCTTCAAATATGAAGTTGTTTGCGATAATAACTGAGCAACCAGATAATGCACACTCCCGTTCTTGGCTTATGAAGTTAACATCACCGTGGTAGATAGATATTGTACGTAGCTCCGGGTGCTGTGATGAGTGTTAATAGATCGCTTTGTGAGCGGCAGCAACAAGTTCCGGCCGTACTTCAATACCGATACACGCTTTGACCCGTGCCTCTAACGCGACTTGGACTAGAATATTACCAATTCCACAGCCAATATCACCCACGGTATCACTGCTACAGACATCCACCTCTTTTAGCATTATAGAAACACCGCTTGGAGCGATCTCTCCTGCATTGAGATGAGTCTTTCCGGGTTGTTGTCGGACAGCACGTTGGTCAATACCCTCGAACACTAGATCAGTAATTCGGTGCGCCGTTCTGGGTGATCTTGACCGAGATTGTAGGGCGAGTGGCTGACTGATCTGGACAGTCGAGTTCTGAGTTGGCTGCAGGACTGGGCGTTTGCGAAAGAACGAGGCAGGAAAACGGTCGAGATTCTTGCCATGTGTCTTCTTAAGCGTTTTGAGGCGTTCACGGAGGACATCCTTGGACTTTCCCTTCAAGCGCATCCGTTTTGCCATGATGTCCCACTCGATGGGGCGATGGCTCTGAAGGTAAGGTCGCACTAGGCGAACTAGAACCACATCTTGATCATCGCTAAAGTCGGCCATGGCGTTTTCGCTACTAACAAAGAAAGAAACACTCAACTTGTGGCCGGGGCAAATATGTGAAGTTATCTATGCCGTAAAAACTCAATTGGGGTTATGGACACCATTCCTAGCGGCGCGTATATTACGACGTCGGCTGTAATTTACCTGAAATGTATGATTAGGTATCGCTACACGAAACTGTACTGAGATATTTGTAGATTAAGATCGATTTGGATTGGTTAAATATAGTATGAATGTTGACCTTTGCTGTTCCAAAACAAGGCTTGTCACTGCTTCTCACTATTTATATCCTGGTAGAAATTTCGAAAATTTACCCTGTTTTGCTAAACATGGTTACATGGCTGGTTTTACAGGCCATCCACCGCAATAGGGTTAAGTTCGGATTTTTTTATTGGCTTACTGATTGCGAATATGCAAACGATTCTAGCCAATAACGCATCGAACACCTTCAAATTTGGTGATAAAGATAAGTTCGCATGATCAGAGAACTTCCATAAAATAGCCATATGGTACTATCATTTAAGTACGGGATCACACACTTGAGCCAAGATTTCTCGTCGTCTACTGCTCAGTTTGCATCACTCCGTGCCTTCATAGAATCACGTTTTGATAGAGCATCGTCCACTAACAGTCACTGCAGCAGCAATACTGCTTTATCGCCACTAAAGCCCCGCGCATGGCGTGAGCCCACTTCCGAGTGGGGATGCGAACTTCGGATGAGAATGTGTGATTGTGAAAATACAAAACCAGCTTTTTCACGGCTCTTCACTTATGTCCGATTTTGGGGTTAAATCTTTGATTGGTCGTAGCAAAAAACTTCAAAATGGTGGATAAGTCTCTTTTCGTTTTGCGTTGTCTCAAATGGCTTCATAATTTACAAGCTTATTCGGCAGCAGAACGGAGAGAAGGTGACGATCCACGCGAAGTAATTGCGTAAGTTGCACAAAGAGCTTTTGGATCTTGATGCATTCGACTTTACGTCAAACATGCTAGCGGAAAATCTTGCCAGCCGTCCAGCCGGGCGAGATAACCCCAGATTGGAACAAGTGGCAGAGCGACACTCAAGCCAGAAAAAACGACGGCAATTTCGGTGCAAAGTTTATTCTGTATTGATAAGTGGTAAAGGTCGTTCGTGTGTCCAACTTGTACGAAGAGTTTCAACGGGAGAGTTGCTCTCTGCAATATCGTCCGTCGGATTCAGGATGGCAACACTTTAACGTGTTCACAAATTTGGCACAAGTCTTGGAAAAATGGTACAAGCCTTCCTTGTGATGTCGCGAAACGCATTCGATTTCGGAGCGGAAAGCGAAAGAGAAGCCAAACTGACTCTGGTGAAGCCGGTGAAATGTCTTCTAGCGGCTAGCTGCCGCACATTCTGCAGCGATCTGGGTACACTGGAGGGCTTTGACATCTCGAACGGCTTTGTGTACAGTTAGTCGCAGGGCGAGGGCTTCTCCGGATACTATCGCGAGGCTGGCAAAAGAGCTGCAGGATCAACTACGACCCCGACGGAGACGTATCACGCTAGACACTGAGCACACCCAGCTACATCTTCATCTTCGGCGAGGCCGACCGCACCTGCCGCATGCACGATGTGGCCGTGAGCGGTGCGGTCGTGAGAACCTTGCAATGCACCTTCATCGTATGCGAGGACGATGTCTGCGGAGGTTCACTCGTCGGCACCCGAGCCCATGGAGATCGACGCCGTCGAGGCATCGCAGCGCCAACAGTGGCCGTCCACGGGTCGAGGACGAGGTGGTGAGATGCCCGTCCAATGATCTGCTTCCGATGCCGGAAGTCAGGACATCGCGCGGCAGTGTGCCGCGCGCCGGCCCCAGTCATCGCGCACATAGATCATGCTGCGTCTGACGAGATGACCTCGGCCGCACAACCAAAAAACGGCTGGGACCAGTAGGGGCGGGGCGCCCTACTGGTTGGAACGGAGGTCCGGGTCCCCCGGTTCAACCCGGCCTTCTAGCTCCCCCGTGCTTTACGCACACTTCAATGCCACCACTGCCAGCGGCGACTCGAGACTGATCATCGTCAGTCTTCACGTCGCCGGCGCTCGGCGACCTCTCCGCACGCTCCTGGACTCAGGCGCGACGAACAACTTCTTCCGCGATTCGTGTCTGTCGATCCTCCCCGCGGGCGTTCCCGTGCGAGACCTTCCTGGAGATGTCGTTGTCAAGCTTGCGGATGGCGTGTCACACGGCGAGAAGTGTCGCGGCCGTACACGTTCGACGGCTTCCAGAGCAACGACAACTTCATCGTGTTTGAGATGAACTACGCGTTTGACTGTACCCTGGGCATCCCATGGTTGGTCCGGTATCAGCCCCAGATCGACTGGTTGGCTCGGTCGGTCAAGCGGCGCCAGGACTTCGACGTGAGCGAAGTCTTCACGCATCTCTTGGTCGTGCCAAGAGATTGGCCCCGTGTCACAGTCGTGGACGGGGCGTCCACGACGCACGTTGTGCGCAGAGCGAGCGATGGCCCTCTCTGTACGACTTGCGCGGTGCTGCTGACTGGCGAAGATGATGAAGGAAACGCGCGTGGGCGCGCGAGTGAGAGACGTGCGGTTGAGCATCCGTGGCTCCCGCGGATGAAGAACGAGACGGTCGAGCAGAGACTCCCGCATGTCAATGAGGCGGTCGAGCAGGGGCTCCCGCATGTCAATGAGGCGGTCGAGCAGGGGCTCCCGCACTACTTCGAGGCGGTCGAGCAGGGGCTCCCGCATGGCGATGCCGCGGTTGAGCAGGAGCTGCTACCGCGCGCGAACGGCGCGGTCGAGAACGAATTCTCGCGCCTAGAGGAGGGTGAAGCATCGTCCAGCGATTGCGACACATCAGTCTCGAGCAGGGGCTCGAGACGCACGAGGACGTCCCGCCGATCGCGAAGGCGATTGAAGCCTCGCCGTGCCCCAGCGGACCCGCCTCCATCCCCGACTGAGTCGGTCTGCACGGTCGAGTATGTGGACGGCACTCCCAACCGCACTCGCGTCATCGAGGTCGCGAGTCCGCCTCGCGACGCCAAGTCCATCACGAGTCTCCCAGGCCTCTCCTGGAAGAAATTCCTCCGAGACCTCAAGGCCGGAGACATCGAGCAAGTGTGCCTGATCACCGATGGTGACTCAGTGTCCCACGCGATCAACTCCGTGGACTCGGACGACACGACGGCGCGACCGAAGAGCGCTGAGCCAAAGTCAGCGCGCGAGGAGCGCTTCGATGCACAGGCTTGGGAGTCGCTGAAGGCGTCCGGCAACCCGATCTACGAGACGGCTCGTGAGTTCGCCGACGTCTTCCCGACAAGGTGCCTGCAGAGCTGCCGGCCGATCGTGGCGCGCGCCACGAGATTGACCTCGTGCCTGGATCGAAGTACTGTGTGACACGGCAGTGGCCACTGCCGCGCGATCAGGTCAAGGCCATCGATGACTTCTTCGAAGGTTGCCGGCAAGCCAGCCACGTCCGCAAGAGTATCTCGCCGCACTCGAGTCCGACCTGCTGTGTGAAGAAGGCCACCGGCGGATGGCGCATCGTACATGCCTTCAACAAGCTGATCGACGCCACCATCCCAGCAGAGACTCCGATCCCCCGCAAGGACATGGTGCTGGATTCCATGTCAGGCAGCACCATCTACAGCGCCATCGACCTGACCGACGGCTTCTATCAGATACTGATGATAGAGAGCGACATTCCGCTCACGGCCGTGAGCACTCCCAGCGGCATGCTCTCGGAGTGGCTTGTCATGCCCCAAGGCCTGAAGAATGCGCCCGCCACGTTCAATCGCATGGTGTCCCATGTGCTTCGCCCGCTCCGTGACTTCGCACCGAGTTATTTCAACGATATCTTTGTCCACAGTCGCGCTAAAGGAGATCTCAGCGCGGTCGAAGTTCATGTGCGGCACTTGAGGCAGGTCTTTCAAGTGATGAGAGAGAACAAGTTGTACGCCAACCTCAAGAAATGTGTCTTCTGCGCGCCGGAAATTCCGGTGCTGGGTTGTTACGTGAGCAAGAATGGAGTACGCGCTGAACCAGAGAAGATTACGTCTATTTGTTCATGGCCTACGCGTACAAGTCCCACTGAACTCCGTCAGTGGCTGGGTCTTGCGAACTACCTGCACAAGTACACGAAGGACTATGCTGGCCTGATCCAGCCTTTGTCGTCTCTGCTGAAGAAAGACGCCACGTGGGCTTGGCGTCCTCAGCACCAAGCCGCGTTCGACTCAGTGAAGAGGAGCTTGGCGTCAGCGCCAATCCTGATGCTTCCAGACGACTCGAAGCCCTTCCATGTCGTGTGTGACGCTAGCGACTTCGCTATCGGGTGCGCGCTCATGCAGTTCGACGATGAAGGCCATGAGCGGTTCGTGAGTTACCAATCTCTCCAGCAACGATGTTATCTACACGCAGAACACGTCGCTGGCCGAGAATTCGAGGGACACGTCGGTCGTCCACACCCAACCCGCGCTACAACAACGCGTCCCTGTCCATTGACGCCGTGTGCCACAGCACAGTGAACGCCACACAATATCCTCTCTACGTCGCAGTCGGGCACGCCAGTCTACCGCTTCAACACGTTCGCGGAGATGCCGCCCGCCTACCCCCCCCCCCCCGTGTGCGGTAAGGTGCGCGTGTTCTGCTTCGACAAAAACGGCGCAATCACCAAGGAGGTTCTCGACTACCGTGGACACCTCCCAATCGGCGAGTCGGGGGGGGGCTTCCTGTCCGAGTTCAACGACATGACTGACGCTTCCCTATAGCAGGTGACGGAGTTCTTGCTGGCGTCGTGCCACGTCGTGGGGACGGCGAGCTGGTCAGCAACAAATTCGAGGTGAAGTTGTTTACGAGCACATGGTGGAAGTTGATTGAGGTGGAGGATCAACGGTCGGTTGTCGAGTCTGCCGACGGTTTCGAGGTGCTGAAGTGCGTCAAGCGCTGCATGTTCGATCTCCAGCGGTCGGTGAGTGTCGTGAAGCAGAGGAGCACCGGCAAGCTGATCGGCTTCTGCAAGGGTTCGTACAAAACAACTACGGCGTCGGTGTCCAGCAGCCATTCGACCCCGGCCTACTACTCTAAGACCGCCGAAAACCTCGTTAACAACGGCTGCTACGTCCTTGACATCGCGTTCATGGAGATGCTGGCCGTGAGTCAGGCTGCCCTCGTTACCGCCCTGGTCGACCATGACACTGTCGAAACTTATTATCTACAACGAGATGAAGGAGGAATCGCGAGAGGCTATCCTTACTCTCATCAGTAGCACTGCCGTGGCGTGTTGATAGCACGACCAACATCAACCTGCGTGTCATACGAAGGGAAATACATAGGGAGCACTCTGATAGTCCCCCTGTGTCAGAAAATAGCACAAATTTCAATGATGTCGCTGCATTTAGACACTTAGTCTATTTGAGGTTGCATTTGGCAGCATTTCACACGGACACTCGAGTGTCAAATGGAATCACATCGTAAGTGTAAAACGCTGGATTCTGATGAACTCTCGCATCTGCGTGTGAAGCTCGGTGTAGATCGCTGTCAAACGCACACTAACGTTCGTTTCTTCGAGGAGCTCCACCAGGATCTCCGCAACTTCTTCGAGAGGGAGGGTCGCGTTCTCAACCCACTTGGAGCGGCAGCAGCGGAAGATGATGTCGGGAGTCGGTGCTTCCTGCTCTAGCGATTTAATCAGATTCACACACTTAATTTTTCTTCGATACATATATAAGCAGGTAGTTCAGAACAAAACCCACCGGATGATCGCGCAGATAGGCTCCGACGCGCTCACGAAATCTTGCATTGGCTCACGTTTGAAGTTCTGGCGCAGGTCTATCGGATTACGTTTCGGTAAAATCGATAAGAACCCCTTCCGCTCCAGCGGCTTCTCGCGTCACATACTTCTCTTGACCAGCAATGATCGAAGTTCGTGAGCCCCCTCTTCCGGCAGTGGATTGATAGTGAGAGCAAAACCGTGGACCTTGTCCTCGTCGGCGGGTGCCTTCGTCACACGGTTCTCCTGTCGATTCAGCTGCCTAACGAGATCTCGATGCAGTCGCATGAGCTCATTCATGCGAGCCTCGAGGTTGCTCAAAAGAAATATTTTTTCGGTGTGGTGTACCGAGATCAGTCGATTGATCTCTCTGTCGCGGCGCTCGTTGCTTTCCGTGAGCCGCTCAATGTTGCCGTTTGCCGCGCGCAGTTCTCGGCGTAGAGAAGCATTCTCTAACTGAAGAGCGTGTACGTCCATGGGGTCAATTCGCTTGGGCTGTATGAATCTAAGAGTGGCTGTGGTCGGGGGAGGGGGGGGGTGGTTGGGAAGAAATCTGGTTGGAACTGGCTCCTTCCTTACATGGCAAGGGTATCACCTATTAGAGGATCAAATGCTAAAGTTAACCAATCAGCTACTTGTACGCCATTATTTTATGCACACCATCAGTCTATGATATGTGCATTTTCCCGCGCTTTTTCAAAACGGCTTCAAACACAACTCTCGAGTTGAAAACGAGTATAGAAATTAGAGAAGTAATGTTATTCTGTATGATACAGAATAAATCTTGGTATTGAAAGGGTTAAGAGACGCCTAATACAAGCGGAGTATTCGCTAAGCAATCACCATAGTTTCACACCTGTCTTAACTTTTCCGCGCTTGTGTTCGTCCCTTGGAGGCAGATTTTCGACTGTGGTGGGGCTCCGACTTGTCGGATTTCGACAAGCAGCACCGCAAATAAACGGTTGCGATCTCCTTATTATTGGGTAAAACGCCCAATTTCGTGGCATTTGATTTGACAAAATGATGTCAAAAACGTTATTTTGCCCTATCATTACCGCGCGCACTGTAGAGGCTGTTCGGCTCGTTTCTGACTGCTGTGTTGTTGAGGTATCCATCTATACCGCAGGGTAAGCACATCGTAAAAGTTTGGTTGAATATCGCTAAATTTCTTGAGAATTACGAAATAAAACCTTATTTCGTCTTGGAAGCTCCATTACCTTCGGTCACACGACATCGTTTTGAATAGCTAAAATACAGAGCAACGACCAGCACTATTGCAAGCAATCCAACGCGGGTGCTCCAGTCTTTTACATATCTAAAACTAGAGTACATTACATGAATTGCCCATAGTGTCGTGGGACAGAGAAGTATACCTGATTTTAGTATGGAACGGGTGAATGGGTCACCTTCTTACAGGCATCGTCTGTCAATAATGTATCAGCAGCAATTCCTGCTACAGTACCTGTTGTGAATTTCACAACAAATATACAGATAGTCTTTCGCATAGTTTTTGCTTGATCACCTTCCTAATGATACAAGTATCATACTGGTACAACATACAGAACTTTGGATAACTCCCTCTATCTAGAGATATCACTTCACCTGAGGTTCAATCACTGATACAGTCCGACCTTTCACCGCGAAACTCCGGGGAATTCCCCCGGTCCCCAAAAGGGGAATTCTCCCCGTTCCCCCTACGGAACCCAAAATAAAAATAATCGATGTTAGAGGTACCGAGTGGTCGTACTTAAGCGCGAGTTAGAGTTACTCGGCCTGAAGTACCTCGAGATGCTAGAGGCACTCTCCGCGTACTGTAGGCACATGTGACAAAAAAGAGGGGTTTTATATGGTAATATATCCTGATCAATTTCATAAATTTCAGCGTTCGTAGAGATTTCATTGACTGGCGAGCAGCGATCCGCTGTCGTGTGTTGCTCGAATGTCGGATGTGGTGTGGTTCACATACTGATTGTTGCTCGAATGTACAAAAGACTCGTCGATATTTGTCGCTGCCAGTACTCGAAGTCTGCATGGGCTGCAGTGTTTTCGCAGAAGTATCTGCTGGAAGGTCTTTATGGATGTGTCAGAGAATCAAATTACATCACACTTTAATTCTGCAACTTGCCTAGCTATTTCATAGATGCTTCGAACTTCGTGCATAGCGGAGTTGTAAATAACGTACTCGCGTACGAAAAGCAATCCGTCGCGACTAGTCGCAAAGTGTCATGGATCGCACTAGCGGCACATGACACGGTCTCAAGTGTCATGGATCGAACTAGCGGCACATGACACGGTCTCCAGTGTCATGGATCGCACTAGCGGCACATGACACGGTCCCAAGTGTCATGGATCGCACTTTTATGGATGTGTCAGACGCAGCATATATGCATCTTCAGCAAATAGCGATTCCCCCCTAACAACGTACAGGGCAGATATCAACAGTTTCAAAGCAAGCACAAATATGAACAAAATGAAGAAATGATGCATTTTCAAAGATAGTTGGGCAGCAGCTACGACAGACATTTCAGCATGTATCGAAGTCTTAGGAACCGCATCAACTGTTGGCTAGGTTTGACAGGCATCTCGACTCCTTTGATAAAGCACTCAAAGAACATCAGAACCGTAGCACCACAGCTTGCCATGTCTGGCTGCCGCAAACGTGTCTCCCTTTTGATCTTCAACAGCTCACACATCTCCCCAAACACAACCATCAACTGCGTTTCACACGCATCGTAATACTTTGACGTTGGCGCTTGCAATGGATCGAGAATCGTGATTCCACGGCTATCGCGGCGAAATCGAACACAACCCCGCACCAATGGTTTTCGTCAATATGCAGTGGCAACAAAACCATATCGCTCGTCTCTCGGAATGGATTTCCAGCAGTAGCCACCTTTAACTTCACTTCTTGTTCCTTGAAGCGCATGAAAATTGGGTTGATTACCCCAACGTTGGAGTTCTCTCGCTGCAGCAAGGCCTGCCCGTGACACATGGCATTGTCGTCCATCCACACATTTTCCTGGAATGTCACTAGTGAACGATACGGGACCTCACCAAATGGCGTAGATCGTCCACCGCGGAGTAACAACTGCCTAATAGCTTTTTCGCGCTCACCCAGTTCGCTAACCCCATCGGACAGTCCATCGGGTATTCCAATGCGCTTGATACTCGTGTTGTTCGCCCAATTGATTGCATCCTCTGTTTCCGCTAAGTATCCCATGCAGGTGTACCAGCGGTTCATCGCGATGATATCTTTGTGGTGAAAAATGCCGAAGCGGGGTACTCGAACACCGACGCTGTCTTCAGCACCCCTGCCCTCTGTCAGAAGCGTTTTCCGAAACGCCATTATAGACGATTGTGCTTTCACTATGAACCTTTCTGGGAAAACAAATCGCACGTCGTCGTTGCACTCTTCGGAGGTGTAAGTCCCGGCGATGGCCTTCTTCGTCTTTGGTAGTCTCGGATAGAGAGTGCTGGCAGAACTCGATGCGCGTCTTCATAGGTGTAGTCTTCATCCAGCAACGTTACGATGTTTCGCACACTTGGAACCGGAGCCAAAGTCCCTTGCACCAGCTTGGCAGCCGTTTGCTTACCACACTTGATGCGCTGCTTCTTTTCAGCATGACCTTGATTCTTCCTAACTTTAGGTCGACCCCGACTAGCGCTGCTTTTCGCCAAGACGAACCTGGGCGGGGATGACTTCGACGATTCGGATGAACTACTGCTGATATGTAGACGCTTGGTCCGCCGTGGTTTACCTCGTGAAGGCTCTCGTGGTGGGGGTTCTTTCTGCACACGTGGGGAGTCTAAGATGTCAGCTTCGATGTCTTCGCGTGTGGCCGAAGTTTCGGCAGGTGAATTAGCAGACTGTGTTCCTCTTGAAGTACCTGGAGTTACCCCCGAGGTACCAGGAGTTACCCCCGAGGTACCTGGAGTTACTCGTGCAGTACCCGGAGGTACTCGTGCAGTACCTTGACGTACTTGGAGGGTAGCTGGAGTTACAGAGCTGCAGGGATCCACCGGAGAGCGTTGCGTCAATGGTGGGTCGTCCTCAGAATCATGTTCCGTTTCATGCTTCGTTTCACTTGAGACTTGCGTAGCTTCAAACGGTTCCACCACGATTTCGGATGCTGGCGTCAAATCGAATTGCGACAGTTGCGTGAGTGAGAGCGGATCTATCCAATGACCCTCGCGACCAACGAACGGTGCTACTCCATCCTTCACAATATCTTCGAACTTCTCCAGCGCGGTCATCATCTCACGAAATACGAACGTGCCATTTCTGCTCATTATATGAGCGATACTCCTGCCACGTTCCAGTACGTGATTATATTTTGTTGATCCATTGAGCACTCAGTAATCTCGGGCTGTCATAGCAGACTCTCGAATCTGGAATTTCGTGCACGCAATGTCCCGATCGGCTACTTCTTCTTCAGCAGCAGGTTGGTTCATCTTCCACGACAACTTCCACCGAGGTTCAATATAGCGAATGGGAATTGCAGCTTTGCCTTGCATTAGACGCCAGTATATCACATGTCGACATGGCAACAACATTGTTTTCATGAAGATGCATGAGCATCGATATCTCTAAGCAACCATTCAGCAAGCTTGTTAGTCAGAATACGATGATATATCAGAAACAGATCACAACGCACCGCGGTATCAACATGGTAAGAAGATGAAGAATCTTTCCCACCCGTGAGCACAACCAAACTGGGCTGAATCTCTTCCAGATCGTAGTGTGTCTTGCGGTCCTTCGATAGCACGTACTTCTGCTCGACCAGACGGTAGGTGTATGGACTCACTTCACGAGCAAGGTTTTCTAGCTCTGCGTCAGCTCCTTCGTAGCGCATCTGACCCACGTCCGTCATTTTCTTCGCGTATTCCATCTCAGCAATGGCTTGCAGGAACATCAGCGTATCTACGCATTCGTCAAGTGCCATTTCCGGTTTCAGGACTTCCTTGATGTGGCCCCATGATGTTTCAAGTCTACGAGTCACAGTAACACGACATCAATTGAGATGAAATCAGTGGAATGAATTGAAAACGTCACCGTACCTGTTATTCGTGTGATTTTCTAAGTGTGGAACACCAGACCGCGCGTACAGGGACCATCTCTCTTTCATCGAGTCCCAATTCTTCATAAAGTACTGGAGAAACGGATGAGTAGGGTCCGGAATACTATCTGCCTCGTGTAGATGAACACCGTCGAGCAAAAAGTACAAGTATTTCAAGTACTTCGTGTACTCCTCGCGAGAGTTTGCCAATTTCATCAAGTCCACTGCATCTTCGACCATATCTTTGTCGAAGCTGGAAGGCCCTCCGTATTCACTCTTTGCGAGCTTAGTGCGGATATACTTCTTCAAATGAAAATGACACAAGATCACCTTTACCCCCGGGAAAGCCTTCTCCAGCAGTCCAAGTTCTCCCATGTCTTTGTCGATCACGACAACTTTGACATCCTCCCACGACGGGTTTGTTAAACTCGGCACTTTCATTCTCCATGAGACTATGATGAACGTACTGACCCTAACAACACCGAGCATACGGCAGAGATGTAAGTAAAGACACAACATCGTAACTTAGTCACACTCGGTACCTCCAGTTACAATGATGTAACTGCAGCCACTCGAGAAGCACTCAAAGTAACAAAGGTACAATATGAGTAGCATCAGGTACATTCACTTACATGGCCATAGACATCGTTCACCATGAACGAGAACAGCTTGTAGCGCGACTCGTTCGTATTGTGCGTGGCGTCTATGAGCAGGACTTCTGGGAACGCCTTGAACCAGCGTCGCATCTGCCTTGTTTGAAGCGCGATCGTCTGCGCCGTTTTGTCGTCATCCACAAACACTGTCGCTCGATTACCACGACTCTCGCAAACATCTCGTAGAACAGCTTCAAGGCGCTCTTCAGTCGACTCTTTTCCTCGACGCTTCTCCCTCAGCTTGGCCACCATGTTGTGCATATCTCGCAGGGTGACCTTCTTACCTATCATCAGCATCATCAGCATCGTTAGCAATATAGCAATATAAGCACCCCAAATGACGCGCGACAGCTCCATACCCGTCTTCTTGCGAAGATACTGCATTATCAGCTTTGATTTTGATCCAGTAGCCTGAAGCTCGTCCACGAAGGCAAGAATAGCCGAATCTTCAACTCTGCGGTTGGAGACGTGATTCTCGAAGATGGCCTTGGACACATTGTGGTTGTGTTTGACGTCGAAGGCTGTTACGCGCACCATGAACGTGGCTGCCGTGTCATTCCAGACCACAGAAGGCTTGATGTTGGCCTTACACCCCGTAGATTTGTCGAAGAAAGCCTTGTGTATTATTTTTCCCCGGCTCTTTCGCTTCTAGCCATGGGTGCAGACTAACTTAATCCAGAAGTTTTTGAACGACTCGGGAATGAGGCGATTTGATGGACCCTCGTGCGTCTCCTCGGCTGTGGGCACCCCGAGATCCCGCGTGGCGCGTCTAGTGTCCTTGCTCTCGCATGCTGGCGTCGTCAAGCCTGAAGGTGCTCGCAGCGCTTCGATCTCTCGATTTCACTTTTGCGCCGAAGTGGAGGTGCGCTGGCGGAATATTTGGTGCGTAGCGGCCTGATACTCTTCCAGATACGCCCGGAAGGCGTACCAGTCCTCGTGCCACTCCACATCAACTGGAGCGGATATCCACGAGCTGGATGGGACCTGGCGCTCGGGTTCGCTGTCGCTCATGGCTGCAACGTGGCCTGAAATGCATAACGACACACGTGTCACCAAGCGCTCAATAGTATACAGCAAGGTCGTACATTCATACCTGTCAACTTGCCGGATTCTGGCGTCTGAGCTGGGATGGCCGAGATTTCGAAATGCAAGGCTCACAGCGCTCGAGGATGGAAGAAAGGGGGAGAAGGGGTGTCACGTTTCAGATTTTCCGACATTCACAAATTTGACGCAGTGATATTTTTCGGCGTAAATTACCGATTTGTACAATATCGTCTCGTTTAGATCCGAATTCTACTCGTTGATTCCATAAAAATATTTTGTCTCTAAATTTGATATAGCATTTTGGGTACTGTAATGGCTCATTACGGTATTAATTAGTCTGGGTTCAAAATTAGTCTGTCTTCAAAATTAGTCGGGCTCAAAAAGACCACTTCAACTTGGCAATTTTTAGTCCTCTCAATTATACAGTACATCTGACCCAAAACGGCTGCTCTCTCACTGGCCAAAACCCCTCCTGACCAGTGATCATTGACACATTTGCCATGATCAGCAGCGAGTCGAGCGACGAGGAGCTCGCGAC
>JAIKVD010000588.1:0-17174 GCA_024679075.1 Phytophthora uliginosa
TCGGTGTGCTGTCGGGCATCGCTAGTAGTGTGCTGGGTGCAGCGGCGTCGGCCTTGACCCCTGCTCCGGCCACCGCATCTTCGGAAGCCGGAGTTGCTCTTGCTGCTGCGCCTGCGTCTTAGGCATCGACCAAACTACCGTTTTTGACCAAGCTACCGTGTTTGTGCTGATGGAGTTGTCCCAACTACCGTGTTCGCAGCTCAGGACCACGAAGATCGGAGTCCAAGCCGATGACATGCGTTTTTCTTAATCATTTCAATCAATAGTACCCGCTTTTTCAACGTTGTTGTTGAAGCAGCTCTTGTGAAATTAGAACACTTTATATGGATACTTAAGAGGAATATCTGAATTCAAGAAAACGGAAACTATTGCCAAAGTATCCATAGTAGCTGCGTGAATATCGCTTCATGGCATCATTATGAAGATGATTTTGCAAATACCCTTATAACCCTGGGTGAGGATGACACGGGTTCTTCGCATGTTGATACATGATCCGTAGCAGCGACGAAAACTCACTCGTGTTGACATTGTTGATTTGGACTCCAACTGCTCAAACCGACCACCGCGACCAACCTACCATGAAGATCGCCGTGGTTGCTGTTGCCCTGGTCGACCTCGGGTCGTTCGCCGCGGCGGCTGACCAACCTATTACCATACCATGGGGCGCATTTGAACTTGACAGTTAGGATTTATCCTCGAGAGCACGTTGGAGATTTCCACGCTGATAGTTCTCCGTGTTTTCCTCAAACCCGTTAATCGTTGACAAGCATGGTAGCCACACTGAGGCTCACTCCTCATTTGGACTCCAAGCACCCAAGCCGACCCGACCCGTTCCAGCTTCTGACTGCGACTACCATGAAGATGTCCATTGTTGCGATCGCGCTTGCGCTGGTCTACTTCGTGTCGTTCGTCCTGGCGGCCGACCAACCGACGGCCATGACCACCCCGATGGCCGCGGACGAACGCATGCAACTCGCCAAGACCATGAAGGAGATGATGTCGAGAAACCCGAGCGCAGTGGATCCGGCCGTCGCCGCAATGTCGACCGAGGACCTCTTCGGTCTGCTGTCGGGCCTCATCTCGAACCCGAAGGTGCTCTCTAACGCTGCGGGTCTCATCTCGTCGGCGGTGAGCGGCGACGTGAGTGGAGTGGCTAGTCATGCGACGGGTCTGCTGGGTGCGGCGCTTCCGACGGCGGTGTCAGCGTTTGCCCCTGCTACTCCAGCGGCTGCTGCGCCTGCGTCTTAGGCGTCGACCAAGCTACCGTATTTGAGCTGACGGGGTTGTCCCCAGCTACAGTTCGCCGCGAAGGTCGGAGACCAAGCCGATGATGACCCGCACACCGTGGAGATCCAAGAAGTATCTGGTTGAAGGCTACGGATTGAGTCTCGCACCCCCGTTCGTGCATCTTTAATCGTTTCAACAACAAGTGTTTGTTTGACCTTGAGTCACCTTAAAACGTTGTCTTCAATTTAATCGTTTCAACAACAAGTGTTTGTTTGACCTTGAGTCACCTTAAAACGTTGTCTTCAACTAAACCGCAAACTGTGTCTTAAAACGCCGATACTACGACCATTTGAATCCCATAGTTGTGGTTTGGCGGCGACATTAAAGTGATTAATACGTGGCTTCGGCGGTACCAATTCTTCGCTTGTGGTAGTCGATACTACCGAGGACAATTGAGGCGCTTCGTATTGAAACCCATGTAGCACACGCTGCCGCTGTTCCATCCAGTCGCACAGGATAGTCATATCATCGTAGGCATTTTGGGTTACGCATAGTGTGTCACCGTCGTTGACGTGCTCGAGGCTCGAAATTCGCTGGAGGCGCTTCAAACGGTGTTTTTTGTTGGTGCGGAGGCCGGACTCGTGCTCGGGTAAGACAAGTTCGGTCACTTCACGATAAATACTCACAACTTCGTGAATTGCAAACCTTGCTCGCACGCGATGCTCTAGTTGTGCGAGCGAACTGAACGTGATAAAGGTCGTTCCAAGCCGGCGAAGACCGTAAAGATAAACAACACACAGATAGCGTGGATCGAACTCACTTGAAGGCGATGAAGTGGGCTTAAGCTGTTCCAGGTATGTAACTTTCTTGTCCGATTTACGCTCTTTAGATTTCGACGGGCGGTGGTGTGGGGTCCCAGTTGTTCCTCGCAAGCGTGACGACTCAACAAGTCGCTGAGCTTCTTGAATCTGCTGTACCCTCCGCCGGGCAAACGTTTGGCGCGTAATGTGCTGCTGGAAACTCGAGCGTTGGAATTTTGACCAAGTGACTCGAGCCCCGGCAGCACGTTCTTGTTTAGCGCCCGCCCGTAATTCATTAGCGTAATCCAGAACCGCCTGCTTCCCACTGCTGCGTTGCTGCTGGTTACGAAACGCCAATCTTTTAACATGCCGTGCTATGGCCTTCTTCGTTCGCTTGCTGAAAACTTCCTCTTGGCGAGATGAAAATGCATCGTTGTTGACTTTGTTTTTACCTTCAATGTCACCGCTGCCAGCAACAGCAGCGGTATCCATCGCAACTTCCGTTTTGTCTGTGCAATAGCGGCTTTGATGCAATTCCACTGCGTCGGGTGCTGCGTCATCAATCGAACATGGGCCGGGATCGCCAAGACATGATAAAAAATCGTTCAGCTCGTCCGCAAAACTATCGAGTTCAACAGCAAGAGGAGTTTCACGTTGATCTTCCTCCTGCTCCGATTCGAGGCAAACGTTATCTGCAATATCCACCTCGATCGCCAAATCGGAAGCTTCTTCATCAGCTTCTTCGAAGCTACAAAACACGGAAAAGGGAGTGAATTAGCTCGGATTCCAAGATGACTACCCACAATTTCCTCCTTACCCATGCTCTCCAGCCTCAAGACAAGCAAGCAAAGTTGCACATTCTCCAGCCATTTCTTCCAACGAAGCTAGTGTGTCAGCCCCGACTTCAATCAGTTCTTCGTCTTCATCCTGGAGCTGCTGCTGCTCCAAACCTCCACATAATACTCCTAGCTCCCGCGTATAACTCTCCAGAACGCCCACGAGGTCGCCTTCATCACTCGAGTACTCTTCATCCGATGAAGACCAGCCTCCAAAGACCCTGGCACGCATTGCACTGATTCGGCTTTGGAGATCTGTCGGTTGCTCGAGACCAAAATAACCAATAAACCCTCCCATACTAAATACCGAAGCGACACCCTGTCAGAACACATAGTTGAAGTTGCATTGTGTAGCCTACACCAAGTTGAAAGTGGGATACGTTTGCGATCTAAGCTAGCGCCTCCTCGAGCTCACTTCGCCTTCAGCCTCATCCAGCTCAAACCACAGAGATCGTATCGTATATCCCCGCAAGTGAATGGACCCGGACGTCGGCGACGCCAGACGCAGCTACCTGGCCGGGCTGCTGCGCGGCCTCTGGGCGCCTCGCAACACGCGTCTGAGTGAGGCCAAAGCCTCGCAGCAGGCGCTGACGCAGTTCCTGGACGAGGTGCAGTGCAACGTGCTGCACGCGCGACTGGCCAGCGGCAGCGACGAGATCCGCCTGACGAACACGCTGGACGACGAGGAAGGCGGGAACAACGACGAGACCGCGGCGTTCCTCAAGCTGCAGAAGGCGGTGCCGCTCACACCGGACAACATGAGCACGAGCGTGCAACTGACGTCGGCGCTGCAGACGCCACTGCAAAGCCTCTACCAGACGGTGCACCAAGTGTACGCGCCGCTGCTGCTGCGTGATGACGCGCGAGCGAGTCAACTGTCGCAGAAGCTCAAGGACGTGCTCCTGGAGCTCGACGTAGGACTGGCGGGCCCAGTCTTGATACAGGGAGGACGCAATGACTCGAAGCAAGCTAAAACGACGCCGAGCGATGGCGGGGATGACGGACTTATGAGCATCGCTACTATGAGCGACGAATTTGCATACTGGGAGGCCATGCAGACGGACTCGAGACAGGCGCGGCGAGCCAAGAAGTTCAGCGCGGCTTTTGACACGGTGCACCAGCGGTTCACTGATCCACTGGGGAATCTCAGCTTGGACGAGATGACGGACTTGCTGGATGACGCCTCAAACGTAGCGGACGATCTGTGGCGCCTCGACCTCACGCGGGATCAGGTGTATCCGCAGAGACGAATGGATCACCTGCTCGGGCTTGTCACGGGGGCCATTAACGCGTTTGTGTTGGTTAAAGCTAAGGCACTGAATGGAAGTGACAAGGAGTCGGACACTAACGTTTGGCAGGCGCCATTCCACGCAGTCCACCAGCTACTGCAGCAGGGAGTGGCTCTATGCGAGAAGTGGCGGAACAGCATCGAGTCCTTGACTGGGACTCTTTGGCAGGCGCACAGTGAGCATGCGTGGGAGGGACCTGTGTCGCCTCAAGCTCAACGTGTGCAGTTGCTAAGCGCTCGTCTAGACCAAGTCTTGCGTGTCCGCACAACGTACGAAGAGCTCCATGCTCTTTTGCCATCGCGAGGAGGGAAAAATCAAGACGAAGAGCTGGCCGAGTCGTGCTTCAAACCGTTTGAGCGATTGCGGCCACTGTACTACAACGCGTATACGGAACCTGCGTGGCAACGGGCATTGAGCGAGTTTGATCGCTCGCTAGCTCCAATGGAGATGCAGGTTGCAGTCGTGCTACGAGAACGACTTCGAGCCGTGACGTCAAAACCCAGCGCAGCCGCACGCTTACTGCAGCGCTACCAGCACCTGCTACAGCGGCCAACCCTGGCTCAAGCTCTCGCTGGTGAACGTGATGCATTGCTCGCACAGCTTTTAGCGCATGTTGATCAACTGGACAGCGACTTCGAGACTCGAAGACAAACGCTTGGGTCCAGTAGCGCCGGAGCAAGAGAGAAGAAGAGCGGCATGCACGTCGGCAAGACGCTGAGCAGTGACGTCAACGTCATTGTGTGGGCTCATGCGCTGGGTCGACGAGTGGCAGACATGCAGCGGCTAGCACGTGGGGTTCTGGCTGACTTGCCTGCACTCCCGCGGCTATCGCAACAGTGTGACAAGCTAGCAGCTAAGGCGAGCGGACTCGTGATCGACCGTGTGCGCGACTGGCAGGATTCCATGCTGCGCGCTCTAGACGAAGACGATGAAAACAACGGAGGCCAGTCGCTTCGTCTACGCGGACGACTGATGCAGATCGACAAGCAAAGTGGCGACCTTGTAGTGAATTTCAGTGAGTTCCTCGTTACGTTGCTGCGCGATGTCCGCCAACTCACGGAGCTTTCGTCGCAGCAGACTGGTGATGCTTGGGTACCTACTCGAGTGCATCAAGTGGCCGAAGAAGCGGAGATGTACTACCGCTTTGGCGTCACACTGCAGAAGGTGGCGAACTTCTACAACAGCATTGAGGCTCAGATCATCGACGAACAGAAGCCAATGCTACTTGACTCTCTACTCGCCTTCGAAGACGCCGTGCAACGTCCAGGTATCGCTCAGAACCAGAACCAGAAGACCAAGAGCAAGGATGTGACGTGGGCCAACTTGGACGAGTGCGACGAGTACGTGAACCAGCTTCAGACTGCAGCCGATCGACTGGCGGCTGAGAATCGGCGCTTCAAGCGCGCACACGAGAAGTTAGGCGAAGATCTCTTGGCCCTCCTAGACATCGACTTACTGCGTCAGCCGGCGAAATGGAAGGAGCGCTGGGACGAAATCAAGCGGAGTGCTCAGCTGGTCACACGAAAACAAGACTCTTCTCGCACGGCGAAGTGGTTCCTGTACTGGGACCACCAGCTCTACAAGGTGTTTGACTCCGGCTACCAGCTCGGGCTGGAGACGCTCAACGAGAACCTCCCAGCGATTAAGGAGATCAAAACCGAGATGCACTTCCCGACGGCGTCGGCTGCATTGGCTTCGTCTGCCTCCGGAGGAACTACACTCGTGTTGAAGCCTCCGGTTGAGGAGCTGCGTACGACATACTACAAGGCGATGAAGAAATTCGTGGCAAGACCCACCAAGTTTGGAGGGTTTGCAAACTCGCAAGTGTTTGCAGCGATGTGTGACGCCAATGCACGCAACCTCGTGCGAGTCTACGAAGCATGCGAGCGCTTGTTCACACGCATAGAAGGATTGCTGTTCGAGTACGAGCACTGGGGATTCCTAGCGCGACTTGGAGGTGGTGGCAATGTCGACCTCGATGCAGTCATGGAGGCGACACTGCAAGAACCTGCTGACTGGGAGCTCAACTTTAAAACTATCCGCACGAAGCGTAAGGAGAGCGAGAAGATCCCGGACTACGTCAAGCTCGACTGCATCAACGTGTCGTTGGTGCCATTTAAGCGCGCATTGGACGAGCACTTGCAACGGTTTACGGACGCGTTGCTGCTGTCACTACGCAAAAGTACTTTGAACCACATCCGAATCGTGGAAGACTTCGTGGAGGCGTCGATGGAGAGCTTGAACAAGCGGCCCCACTCGATCGATGAGATTAGTGCTGCTCAAGTGGAGTGGAAAGACATCGACGCACGCAACGGCGACGCTCACTCGCAGTTCCAGAAAGCTGAGAAGAAGAAGACCCTACTACTTGCAGTTCTTGGAGGAGGGAGTAGCGCAGGCATGAGCGGAGCGACGATGGACACGAGCGAGGTTGAAGATCGCTTAACGCAGCTCCCAACGCGTTGGGAAAACTTTGAAATCGCTCTGGAAGCGTTCAACGACATGATTGAAGAGCAGCGCGAGAGTCTTAAAGGAGAGATCGAAGCTCAGGTCGTTGAGTGCAACGTTGAGATCGATAAGTTCCGCCAGCGTTGGACGGCGCTACGTCCTGTGGAGGTTTCGTCGTGGGAAGATGATGTTCTTGCCAAGGTGTACTCGGCGATGACTGAATGGCGAGAAAGGATGGAGGAATTGAAGACACGCGGCGTGACTTTGACTTCCAATTGTGCTGCGTTTTCCATGACAGAACCGGTTTTTGATGGGCTAGCAGCACTCGACGACGATGTCTGCAAGCTACAGCGCAACTGGGACACCTATCGTCAGTTCCGGGAGGAGATCCAAGCTCTTGCAGCGCAGGACTGGTTTGCGTTCTGCACCAACATGTTCGCACTGCCGGATACTGCTCAGAAATGGGCCGATGCCTTGAAGGAGCAGGCGGCCCATGGCGCGGAGCGGACTGTTGTGGTCGACAAGATCAACGACTTCAATACCAACGTGAAGCGCGCGATGCCCACGCTCAAACTTTGTCGCGGTGAACCATTCAAGGACGATCACTGGACGCAGCTCTTCCGGAAGCTTGGGTTCCCTCGTGGCGTCGAGAAGCACAACTTAACCGTCCAGCACTTTATGGATGTGTTCCCAGTGCTGGAGCTACCAGCTACGTTGCAGTTCGTTAAGGTGCTTCATGCTCGAGCACAAGGCGAAGTTACGATTCGCGATGCGTTGCAGGAACTTCGCGCCTGGACGGAGACAGCGGAGCTCGCGTTATTGGCGCATGAACATGACGGACGTCGAGTGGCAATCATCAAGGACTGGAAGGACCTGACACTCGCGTTAGGAGACAACCAGTCGCTGCTGGCTTCGCTGAAGGAGTCGCAATTCTTCAAGCCGTTCGAGGTCGAGGCCAGTCAGTACGAGATCAAGATGAGCACGCTCGACCAAGTACTGACGCAGCTCAACCTCATCCAGCGCAAATGGGTCTTCCTCGAGCCAATTTTCTCGAAAGGAGCCTTGCCATCCGAGCAGAGCCGCTTCCGTCGGGTCGACGAGGAGTTAACAGACATCATGGGCGCGGTTGAACGAGACCCCAAGCTTTTCAACCTAGCCGACGACTTACTCTTCCCACAGTTAGTAGAGCGTCTTACCACAATGGTGGACCAGCTCGAACGCTGTCAGAAGGCACTCGCAGACTTCCTGGAGGAGAAGCGCTCGCGCATGCCGCGGTTCTACTTCATCGGTGATGAAGACCTGCTTGAGATCCTGGGCCAAGCTCAAAACCCGGCCGTGATCCAGAGTCACCTCAAGAAGCTCTATCAAGGTGTGTACCGAGTGGAGTTTTCCGAGCAGCAAGACCAGATCGTAGCCATGCTAAGCGCTGCAGGTGAACGGGTGGAGCTTCACACTCCAGTGGCTGTCTCCAGTAACGTCGAGGAATGGCTCGAGACATTCACCAACGAGATGCGTCGTACCATTCGAGCGCTCACCGCCCAGTGTGTGAGCGCTAGTGCGCCGGACTACCACGCGTTTCCATCGCAAGTGTTGTGTTTGACAGAGCAGATCCGATTCTGCTCACAAGCCGAGGCGGCCATCAAGAGTGCGGGAGTTCAGGAGCTCAAGCGCAGTCTGCAAGACACGCTGCGAGAACTGACGTCGTTGGATCTGAGCACGGAGCTGCTCATGAGTCTGAAAGTCAAGGCGCTAGTGCTCGACCTGGTTCACCATATCGACGTCTGCGACCAGCTCCTGGCCGCCAATTGTCGGTCTGTCACCGACTGGATCTGGCAGAAGCAGCTTCGGTTCTACTTGGACACTCGGAAGCAGTCGAGCAAAGACCCACCGCCGTGTTTGATCCAGATGAACGACGCTGAGTTTGCCTATACGTACGAGTACCAGGGCAACGCTCCGAAGTTGGTCCACACACCGCTGACGGACAAGTGCTACCTGACACTTACCCAAGGCATGCACATGGGCTTCGGAGGCAATCCGTACGGGCCTGCAGGTACAGGCAAGACGGAGTCCGTGAAGGCTTTGGGAGGACAATTCGGACGCCAAGTGCTCGTGTTCAACTGCGACGAAGGCATCGACTTCCAGTCCATGGGTCGCATCTTCATCGGGCTCGTCAAATGTGGCGCCTGGGGCTGCTTCGACGAGTTCAATCGACTGAAGGAGGACCAGCTTTCGGCTATTTCCCAGCAGATTCAGGTTATCCAGGACGCCATCAAAGAGAAAACGGGGACTATCAACCTCTTGAACCGCTCCGTGGATGTCGACTTCAACGCGGGCATCTTCGTGACGCTCAACCCCGCCGGAAAAGGCTACGGCGGCCGATCCAAACTTCCTGACAACCTCAAGGCGCTCTTCCGTCCTGTGGCTATGGGCCGGCCGGACAACAACCTCATCGCAGAGGTCATCCTCTACTCGGAAGGATTCAGCGAGGCCAGAGACATCGCGTCGAAGGTTGTGTCGCTTTATTCGCTCTCTGGACAACTGCTGTCTCGGCAGCAGCACTACGACTGGGGCTTGCGTGCACTGAAAGCCGTGCTCAACACGGCTGGGAAACTCCTGCAGACTGAGAAGAAGGAGCGTGCAACAAGTGGTAAGGCGGATGACAACGGAGAAGAAGCCAAGTCGGCAGACAGCAAACCCGTGAGAATGACGACGGCGGAAGAGACCGAGATCTTGATCAAGGCCGTGCGGATCAACACCCTCTCAAAGCTCACGTTCGTGGACTCGACTCGCTTCCTAGCGTTGATCGGAGACGTTTTCCCTGGTGTCGAGTCCGCTGATCTAGCTGGTGGTGCGCTGGGCGACGCCATTCGCGAGGTCATGACCAGTAAACCGTTTTTCTTGGAAGTCGACGAGCTCCAGATCCGGAAAATGCTGCAGCTCAAGGAATCGCTCGACCAGCGCATGGGCTGCGTGGTTGTAGGCCCGTCGGGTAGTGGCAAGTCCACGGTGTGGCAGGTGCTGCAGCAAGCGTTGATCCGGTGCGGCCAACTCGTCAAAACTCACGTCATGAACCCCAAGTCGATGCCGCGCGAGCGATTGCTAGGCCACATGGATCTGGACACACGTGAGTGGGAAGACGGTGTGCTCACTGCAGCAGCTCGCCAAGTAGTCAAAGAGCCTGAGAATGTCCGCTCTTGGATTATCTGCGACGGTGACGTCGACCCCGAGTGGATTGAGTCGCTCAACTCCGTGCTGGACGACAACCATCTACTCACTCTGCCCAACGGTGAGCGTATCAACTTTGGGCCGAATGTCAACTTCGTCTTCGAGACGCACGACTTGAGATTCGCCTCGCCCGCTACAATCTCTCGAATGGGTATGATCTTCCTCTCCGATGAGGACATGGTGATCCAGAGCCTCGTGAGTAAATGGCTGCTTACACTCCCACCTGCAGCCGACGCAAGCACGAGCAACACACGCGAGGCATTGAGACAGTGGATCGACGAGCTGTTCACGAGAGGGTTGGAGGAACTGCACAAGTACGACGCCGTCGTGGCTACCACAACCGTTGGCACGATCATGAATGGCTTGAGTCATGTGGCGACAACTACGACTCGCTCCGAGTTCGTCTGTGCCATGATCCGAGGATTGGGAGCCAACTTGGCCATGGGCTCTCGCGCTTCGTTCGCCAAGTCGCTCTTCATGATGGCGAACGAGCGTCCGCCAGATATGAGCGCCCCCCTCGACTGCTACTGCCAAGGCTCGACGTTTTACACGTACGAGACCAAGCGTGACACGTATGGGGCGATGGATGGCAGAATGGATCGCAAAGACCTGCTGGTCAATGGGTTGGACGCTGTGGTGCCAACCGTGAGCGTGCAGCGAGGTCTGAAGCTCATTGAGCCGTGGGTCAACAAGATGGAGCCGTTCATCCTCGTTGGCCCGGAAGGAAGTGGCAAGAATATGCTGATCCGCCAAGCCTTCAAGAACCTCAAGAGCGTTACCGTGTCGGTTCTTCACTGCAATGCGCAGACAACCGCCGACCATGTTATCCACAAGATCGCCCAGTGTTGTTCGCTCTTCTCGACGCCATCGGGTCGAGTCTACCGACCTCGAGACGCTGAGCGACTTGTGCTGTATCTCAAGGACATCAACTTGCCCAAACCGGATCAGTACGACACCTGCATGCTCATCGCCTTCCTCCAGCAGTTGATCACGTTCAATGGTTTTTACGACCAACACTTGGAGTTCCTCGGCGTTGAGAAGATTCAGCTCGTTGCATCCATGAACGCGGCCACCACAGTAGGTCGACACCCTCTCTCCACGCGCTTTACTGCGATCGTCAAGGTGGCCTACATGGACTACCCGTCGACTGAAGAACTCGCTGTAGTCTACTCCACTTTCTTGGAGGGGGTCTTCGACTCTTCCAGTACACCAAACCTACCAGCTACCTGGCGAGACCCCGCTAACCGTGATCGGCTGGCTAAGAGCATGGTCGAAGTGTACGACTCCGTCAAGACCAAGTTCACGGTCGATGAGCAGCGTCACTATCTGTTCACACCTCGTGATCTGACCAAGTGGGTCTTTGCACTGGTGCGATACGACCTCGAGCATGAAGATGTACTCGATGCGCTCGCACACGAGGGGCGTCGACTCTTCCGTGATCGTCTTGTGGAAAACGAAGCCAAGTCCAAGTTTGACGGCATTCTCAACACTGTTTGGAAGCAGCAGTGGCGTCACGCAGCAAAGCTGCAGGACGTGTACTTCAGCTCACTGCACTGTCGCACTGCTGGAGGAAACGCTAATGGAGACGCTGCCACTTCTGGCAACGCTGCAGCAGCGGCAGCATCCTTACAGCGGATTGCTAGTGACGAGTTCTCCCAAGTGGTCTCGCAGGGGATGGTACTCTACGAGCGCGAGGAGAAGGACTTGCGGATGCTTCTGTTCGACGAAATCCTCGAGCACTTGACGATCATCGAGCGCGTCATGTCCGAGCCAGGGGGTTCAATGCTCTTGGTCGGGAACTCCGGTGTCGGTCGCCGGTCGGCCACGACACTCGTCTCGTACATGCTCAACTACACCATGTTCTCTCCGAGCATTACTCGGAACTACGATGCCGGTAGCTTCCGAACTGATCTCAAGACATTGCTAGTGAAGGCTGGTGTCGAAGGCCAGCACTACGTGCTGTACCTGGAGGACCACCACTTCACACAAGACGCCATCCTGGAACTTACCAACTCGCTGCTCAGTTCCGGGGAGGTTCCTGGTTTGTACACTCACGAGGAGATTGAGCCGCAGATCGCACCACTGAAAGAACTCATGCTCGAGAGTATCGGTGCTAGCGGACAGGAGCATATCCGTACGGTGTACGACTTCTTCGTGTCTCGCGTTCGGCAGTTTGTGCACGTCGTGCTCGCAATGGATTCACGCAACCCGCAGTTTGTACTGCGTTGCGAGAGTAATCCAGCGCTGTACACTCGGTGTGCTATCGTCTGGATGGGTGAATGGAACACGAGCAGCATGGCTCGCCTCCCGGAGATGTTGCTGAGCGGGTCCGAGCTCGTCGACAGTCTCATCAAAACGACGCCACTCATCACGAGCTTGTATGCGAGTTGCAAGGAGTTTGGCGCCACCCCACGGGAATTCATCTGCTTCCTCGGTACATGGCGAACGCTGTTTGAAGCCAAGTGCAAGCAAATTGTACAGGAGATCCGTCACCTCAAGAGCGGGTTGAGCAAGCTGGAGGAGGCCAGTGTGACGGTGGACGAGCTGAGTCGAAATGCCGTAGTGAAGAAAAAGGATCTGAGTGCTGCCCAAGTATCAGCCGATGAGGCGATGAAAGAAATCACGAACGCTTTGGACTCGGCTGCTGACAACCGACGTGAGGTCGAGAAGCTCAAAGAGCAGCTCGCCAAGGCCGAGATCGCCACAAACGCGCGTAAGCATGAGATTGAGCAGGAGCTGAGCGAAATTACGCCCATTCTTCGGACTGCCATGGAAGCTGTGGGCAATATCAAGAGCGACAATCTGAACGAGATCCGCTCGCTTAAGATGCCGCCCGAACCCATTCACGATGTGCTTTCAGCGGTGCTTATGCTCTTGGGCATCCAGGATACGTCTTGGAATTCCATGAAGAAGTTCCTGGGCAATCGTGGCGTCAAGGACGAAATCCTCAACTACGACGCCCACCGGATCACGCCGGAGATCTCCAAGACCGTCACGAAGCTGGTCAAGAGCAAGAACTCGTCGTTCGACCACGAGACCATTTACCGCGTGAGTGTGGCTGCTGCACCTTTGGCTACGTGGGTGAAGGCCAATCTGAAGTACTCGATGGTTCTCAACAAGATCGAACCGCTCGAAAACGACCTCGCGGAGGCAAAGCGGTCGCTTGAGGCTTCACAGCAACGGCTGCTGCAATGCGAGAGCGAGTTGAAGAAGATCGACGTTAAGGTGGATCAGATGAAAGTGCAGTTCGGAGAGAAGACCAAGGAAGCGGAGATCTTGAAAATGAACTTGGAGCAAGCCGAGAAAACCTTGACCAAGGCCCAAGGCTTGTTGAGCAAGCTTGGTGGTGAGAAGCATCGCTGGTCGGAGCAGGTGAAAGAACTGGAGCATCGTCTAACCGACTTGCCAGTTCGCATGCTACTCGCCTCCGCCTTCACGACGTTCCTGGGCAAGTGCTCCGAGGATGCTCGAAAGCGTGTTGTCAAGGAGTGGGAACGCGATATACTTGATAGCTCTACCGGCTCCGCGAGCAGTTTGCACTTTGACTACCGCAAGTTGCTGAGCACAGAGAGCGAATTGCTCACGTGGAAGGCTATGGGACTTCCATCCGACAATTTGTCGATGGAGAACGCACTGATTGTGGCCAATTCGAGCAGCGAGCGCTGTCCATTCATCATCGACCCCGCAAGCGCCAGCACCACTTGGTTGCAAGCTGAACTGGCCAAGGATACGACACGTCCGCTGTCCATTGTGCAGTCCCAAGACGCACGGTTTGTAAACCTCGTGGAGCAAGCGGTGCGTTTCGGGAAGACCCTGGTGATCCTGGAAGTTGACAATGTGGAGCCTTATCTGTACCCGCTGGTTCGCAAAGACTTGATACACCAGGGCCCGCGGTTTGTCGTCGCATTGGGCGATAAGGTGATCGACTACAACGAAAACTTCCGCTTGTACCTCGTCACACGGAATCCGTCGCCGCCACTAGCCCCCGACGCACTCGCAATCGTCAATGTGGTCAACTTTACGGTCACGAGATCTGGGCTCGAGGGTCAACTTCTTGGCGTCACCATCCAGCACGAGCAGCCGGAGCTCGAGCAGGAGAAGAGTGAGCTGCTTCGACAAGAAGAAGAGTGCAAAGTGCAGCTGGCAGCTCTCGAGAAGCAGCTCGTGGAGGCGCTAGCTACGTCGGAGGGGGATATTCTGGAAAACACGATCCTCGTGGAATCGCTCACTAAGACGAAGGCTACAAGTGCAGAGATCGAGAACGCTCTCGAGCGGTCCGCGAAGAAATCCGAGGAGCTCGACGAAAAGCGCGATACGTACTGTCCGTTTGCCCACGAAGGTGCCAAGATGTTCTTCCTGGTGAAGCAGTTGAGTGCGGTGAACCACATGTACCGCTTCTCGTTGGCTTCGTTCTTGGGGCTCTTCAAAGCCACGTTGGCAACGAAAATGGAGTCTTCGAGCACAAAAGACCGCATTTTGCGGCTGATTCCCATCCTGGAGTACAAGGTGCTCATGTTTGTCGGCCGTGCGTTGTTCAAGGAGCACCGGCCGATGTTTGGGTTGCACTTGGTGCACGGGATGCACCTGGAGTGTTTCGAGAAGAACGAGTACGAGTTTTTCTGTGGTGAATTGGTAGAGACCGAGAAGGGATCGGGTGGCAACACCCCGCTGCCAGAATGGGCGTCACCGGAGCGGAAAGAGGCTTACACGCAGTTTGTCGAGGGATTGCCACGGTTAGCACAAGTGTGTAAGTTCGAAAGTCACGATATTTGGATCCGATGGTCGAAATCCATGGAGTGCGAGCAGAATTTCCACCCGAAAATGGACAAGTCCGGGTCTTCCGGAGGACTCTCTGCGTTCCAGAAGCTGCTTGTCGTTCAGGCGCTGCGCCCCGATCGACTGCAGAGCGCTATCATTCAGTTCATCTGTGGCGTTATGCAACTCAAGTCGCTCACTCCGCCGTCACTTGACTTCAAGGTCATCGGAACGGAAGAAGCTACCAACACGACGCCCGTGCTGCTGCTTACTACGGCAGGAGCTGATCCTTCCAAGGAGCTGGAGGAGGTCGCGACGTCCGTCGTTGGAAAGGGCCACTACTTCGAAGTCGCGATGGGCGGTGGCCAGCAAGAGAAGGCGCTCAACCTGCTCAAGTCCACAGCGGAGCATGGCGAGTGGCTATGTCTACAGAATCTCCACCTTGTTATTGCTTGGCTACCCGTGCTCGAGAAGGAGTTTAGTGCACTGAATGCGAGTCACAAGTTCCGATTGTGGCTCACAACGGAGCCGCACGATGCCTTCCCGCTTGTTCTGCTGGAGCAGAGTCTCAAGATCACGTTCGAGTCTCCTCCAGGCATGAAGAAGAACTTGCAACGCACATACGCTGCATGGAACCCAGACTTTATCGCAAGGGGTTCTACCGCTCGCGCTCAAATTCTCTTCTTGTTGGCGTGGTTCCACGCTCTACTGCAGGAGAGACGCACCTACATTCCGCAGGGCTGGACCAAGTTCTACGAGTTTTCGTTCGGCGACTTCCGCGCAGGCTCGAATGTCATGGAGCTGGCTTGCCAGACCAGTGGTGGCGGCTCGAGCGGAATCGATTGGCAAACGCTCCACGGCCTCATGGAGAATGCCATCTACGGTGGACGTATCGACAATCCCTACGACCTGCGCGTCCTGCGTTGCAACCTCGCGGAATACTTCAGCCAAGAGCTGCTGGCGGGACAAAAGAGTCTGATGCGTGGTGTCAAGCTGCCTCAGAGCTCCCAACACGCCGATTACCTCGACGTCATCGACCGCTTCCCAGACCTCGACGCCCCCGCCATGTTCGGACTTCCGGACAACATTGAGCGCTCCATGCAACGCTCTCTCTCCAGCCAAGTGATCGCCCAGCTCAAGGCTCTCTCCTCAAGCGAAGCCGAGGCGACGACCTTCGACCGCGAGAAGTGGCGCGCACAACTCGGTCCATTGCTGGAGACGTGGGGGAAACTCACGAGTGGCTTCCAACTCGAAGGAACCGCGTCATCCTCGAGCACGAGCAAGAACCTGCAAGCCATGGCACCGGCAGATGCCTTCGTGGCACAGGAGAACGAGTACGCGCTGGACCTGGTCCAGCAGGTCAATTCGAGTCTTCAGGCGCTGAAGAAGGTCATCTACGGCACTGGTCTGCTGACGCCAGCCATCCAGACCGTTGCTATTGCGCTGCTGAAGGGCGCAGTCCCGACGGAATGGTCCGCTCAGTGGGAAGGCAACGAGAACGTGGCCACTTGGCTGCGCGGACTTGCCATGCGCAAGCGTGCGCTCTCCGAGTGGCAGGAGGCTGTGGGTACTGGCCAGCTACTCACGAAAGGCCTGGACCTGTCGGAGCTGCTGCACCCCGGCACGTTCCTCAATGCGCTTCGTCAGCAGAGCGCACGCGAGCAAAAGTGCTCGATGGACGGCATGAAGCTGCTGTCGTGCTGGGAGCGCGAGCGTCTAAGCGGCACGAAGGTCGAGTGGTTCGAGCTCACGAGGCTGCTACTGCAGGGCGCGTCGTTTGAAGGAGGCACTCTACTTGAAGCCGTGTCGGACGCCCAGGAGCTTGTGGCAGTGCCATCCTGCTACGTGGCCTTCGTGCGCGAAGACGCCCAGGAGATGTACGAGAAGGAGAACTGCATCAAGACGCCGCTGTACTACGCCACCGATCGCGAGCGCATGCTGGTGGAGATATCGATGCCCATTGCGGGAGATAGGGCTCGCTGGGTGCTTGCAGGCGTCGCGCTCTTCCTAGGCGAGTAGAAGTTGAAGTTGAAGTTGATCAGTTTTAACAGGGTCATTCAAATTCACTACGGTAGGTTATGACATGTTTCATTTTAATGCTCTTCAATAGGTTATTTAGTTGTAGTGGAATGTAGCCATCCCGTCTTAGTCGCACGGGATCCGATACGGAGGACGGTGAGCTCCTGTCCGCAAGGGTAGATAGAGATACTCGAGGCTAGCACTCGAGAGAGTCAATCACTCAGGTTGTCTGCCGCCAGCAGAAGTCGAGAGAGAGATTTCAAGTCAGTGCTGCGACCATGGGGTGCTGCCCGTCCAAGTGCCCGGGCACGACGCCCGGAACGGAGTGCGCGGCCACGACGACCGAAGTCGCGCCCATGTTCCCGTCTTCTGGTAGTGTGAATCACGTGGAGCCCATCGTGGACAATGCAGTGCAGAATATGCTCATGGATCGAGGCGACGGGAAGCCCATGGACAAGTCGGACGACGACGAGGCGGTGGTCTACAAGGCGAAGACTGCGAGCGTGGCTCAAGACGTGAGCGCTGCAGCAGTAGAACGTCGGCCTGAAGAGGTTGTGCGCGCGCAGTCGCCCCCGTCG
>JAIKVD010000589.1:0-17167 GCA_024679075.1 Phytophthora uliginosa
CGGGCGTCGCAGAGACCACCGCGCTGCTGCCGGTGGCGCCCAGAGAGGTGCGCAGACTCGAGACGAAGGGCGACGCCATGTTCGACGAAGGTGATGGCACTGTAGTGACGGTTGGTCTTGACTGGCAAACGGATTTGATTGGCTGATGACGAATTCATAGTAGTGGTCATTATAGTGGGGTACAATAGTGGCATGAACCACCTGTTGCAACGAGATGTTGGATCGATCTCAATGAAGAGGAGAATTATTCGATAGAAATTGGTGGTCTTATGGAGAGATACCGTTTTGATCTACTGCATTCCACTATTGACGCTCTTTTCTTGCGCTTTGGCAGTCGAGCTTTAGCCGCTTGTGCTTTTTGTCGTTTCTTAGCTTCGTTTTTCTCTGCCTTGGAGGAGCAACCAAGCCAGAGGCACTGCCGCAAGCGACAACTGACATGTGAAACCCAGTCGTTACTTCCGTCTTCCTCACATTAGTCGACCCCCGCACTGCCACCACAGACGAACTTTTGTTACGAGACTGAAATGCAGTTTCATCAACATTAAAAATTCGAGTCGCATCCAGTTGCTTGCTTGTCAGCAAATTGCGTAGCAATTACTTGACCTTCTTGTTAATCGTTTGCGCTACCCTCACGGAGGGGGCTGGATGGCGATCCATAATACGCGTGTACCAGCCATCGGAGAGCACTTTGCCGTCAATTAGCGATGCCATTTCACTAGCCCGGTGAATGATCTGGCCGCGGTCGACAGGATGGCCGACCTGTTGACGGGCAATAATCCATTCAAAAATGTTGTCCTGGTAGCAATGGGTGCGGGCCCGGCCGTGCTGGCGCTTTTCTCTCACCAGCTTTGGCAAGTTTGACTTTGACATGGTCGAATAGTGTCCGATACGGAATTTTACGTTCAGCAGCTGCTGCTGGTATTTCTGCCCGGCTAGCACGCAGGCTACCGCGTCGTTGAGTTGCATCGGTATCTATGACTTTTGCTTTGCCATGATGGAGGGCAATTGCTAAGTGACGAGAACCGCCTCAACGGTTTTGGTGTGATGCCAGGTTGTGATGTATTAGGTAGTGCAGAAAAACTGCCATCTCCCCTACAACAAGCTTTCCTACCAATCAGTAGCCCTGCGACACCGCGATTGGCTCCGTTGACATTGTTCAGCTGGGATGATGCCAAACAACCGCAGCGTTTTTAAAGGGGAGGGTTCTATACAAATGCCAATATGTTATCCTGGATCTGCGGACAACTGATTGCCACTCAAAAAGGGTACGGAGCGTCCGGCTTGCATTTTAGTGCCCATAAACGACTCTGTTGCGCGTATAAAAAATGGCGTAACAGCTGAGATTCCCGGCTTGGCGGTGGGGTGCTGCTTTTCGGCGAGCTTTGGTCGACGAGCTATAAAATTCTAAAGACATCCTTTGAAGAATCTGCGGATGACTGGTCGAGTACCTTACGGCCGAAAGTGTGATTTTATGGGGGGGGGGGGGAACCGATTTGCTAGAGAGTACACCGTTCACCCTAATTAGTCTTGTGACTTGAATAGTCATGCAACGTACTTAAAATAGTGTTTACGATACATGTACCTTAATTAGACGTTTACTTTAATTAGACGCGCACCTGAAATATGCATGTCCACCAACCTCCATCCCGGAAGCTCTCTACCATGGGCATTAGGGTATTTATCAAGGCTACACACTACCATTTACAAATACAAATGGCGGGTGAAGCGCGAAACTTACAGCAAGTGGTCCCTATCTGCGATCGAGTACGGGTGACTGACCGGATGGAGCTTGATCAGGCTCTTCACGGATCGAAAGGGCTATATGGTCGCAGCGTAGATTTCTTTCCGGTACTTTTCCGCTCGTCAAACAGGCAAGTAAACTTGAATAAGGCTCGCGACTGGTGGAAAAAGCGCGAAGAGACAGCAGCCGGCCTCGAAGACCCAGCGCAGCTTAAGCATGAGACCCCGTCAAACACCGTGATTCTACTGCACCTTTTTGAGTTAGCGAGGTATCGGCCTTTAAAGTTGGTGGATCAAAAACCGAACTTAAGAAACTTTTTTCAGGAGGGTGCAATGGGTTTTGCATTATTTTTTTTAGGCCAGTTTTCTTTTGTGGGGTGGTTTACACAAGTGTATCGACCGGAGCCAAACCGAGCGGATAGGGCACGATGGAAGAGCTCACGCGCGTCAATCTCTGCGTGGAGGAGGGCGGCGAAACTGCGGAGGGCAGCGACTCCGAGGGCGGCAGTATCTGGAGCGGGGGGAGTGAATCGGGAGGCGGTACCGCAGAAGACGTTGCGACTGTGTCGTCTTGCGAGGGCGACAGTGTCCCAAGTGACACCGAGTCGCTGGAGGAGGACACAAGCATCAATTCGTTTGGCGTTGATCTCCAGGAGAAAATCCGGTGTGTTATCGCCGCGGATCCGCGGGAAGCACGCTGCCTGCGTGGAAAAGAGAAGCAACTGGGGAACTTCAGCTGCTCCGTTTAGCAAATGACCAATGCTGAGCGGAAGCAGAGCATCCTGACGGCGTTAGCCGTGTTGCGCGAGGCGGACACGGCAGTGCCTCGCAGGGGGAAGGGAGAAAGAGAAGCCTTCTTCTACTACTTGCCGCTAGTGGGCCGCGCGTACAGGGAAGCTTGGTGCTAAGAAACACTTTGATTCTTGTATCCTCAATACCAATTTTACCAGTCAATCAATTTGATTCTTGTGGTTTTTCGACGACTACACTGCTGAAAATAAAAGCGGGACTTTCCACCCAAAATTAGAAAGGGAGGCAGCCTGAATGAGCTCGCGAGAGTAGGCGCAATCGAATCCTCAGGAGGAGACGATTCGATCAACCCAAAAAATACGTTTTGCGATCCGGTGTTCGTTTGGGGAGATAATGTTTTAGACAGCCTTCGCGTCCAGGTTTCTCAGATTCAGATATTACTCAGAATTCTGATTCTCCATGTATTATCCATTTTTATTTCAGTTTTCATGCAGGTTTTCCAGAGAATCCTTGAATCAGCTGTAAGTAATCTATGGCGAGCGCATAAATTACCGTGCCAGGTATTACCCAGACCGCAAAACATGGGATAGTCATGTGTGTAGAACTTCAGTAAAAGTCGAAATGACAGCGTTCACGCCTCGTCGGCACAGCACCAGCCAATTGGCATTCAGAACCACGGCCAGGGATTGCTCAGGTATCAATACCTGGAAAATCCATGTGAGCTCTACCCGAGCAAAAAGTCGGAGTGATGGCGTTCATATCCCGTCGGCGTGCGTAAGTAAAGCCATCTTGCATTATGGGTTCATTTGTTGAATCCAGGTATTGACCAGTTTCATCCAGGTAGTTTCCATCCATGTATTGAAGGTGTTAGCCTCGACATGCACTACTGCATTCCTTCTTCTCAAACTAGCGTCGTTTCATCTTCAAAATTGTGTGCAGCATCTCCCAGCGGAGCTTGGTTAAACCCAGTATCGATTTGTCACTGGGGGCATCACTGCTGACGCAGGACCAAAAGAAGCTGCACACGAATACACCACAGCTATCGCTATCCGACTGGATAGGCTCCGTCACATCCACCGCAGTGTAATCCTTCATAGTCACCACGTCCATGATCTCGCATGCCATTTTTGTCAGCTGCTTGCAGTTCCGCTTCCCCCCATGCAGTCATACGTCTTCAAAAGCTTGGCATCCCGGTCAATCAAGATGCATTCCCAGTGAACACCTCCAAAATTGATTGGCAACAGTAGAAATCGATGTGCGCTAACACCGGCCTTGATTTCCTCCAATGTCTTCGTATATAGAAGTCTCGTGCGGTTATTCTTCTGTTGCCCAGCCTTGTCTTTCGTACACGGGGGCAAAACCACCGTCATGTTGTTTTTTGTACCTGGCTAAAACGACAACAAATGCTCGCATAGCATTGTCATTCAGCCATGCAGAATCTCGGAAACAGTACAGGTCTGAATAAACCAGATCAAAAACCCAAATCCACGCAGCGGCGTGTACAGCCAGGTCCCGAGAATCTCGGTAAAAGCTCCTGCAGTAGGACCGGGGTTTTCCACCGCCGTTTTCACTTCGCGGTTAAGCCATGTGCAACAAATCACTGCATGACGGCATTTGGCTTGCAAGTTCCACAACCATTTCATAGCTTCTAACTGCGCCCTCGTGAATTGACCAATTTTTTCTATGGCCACGACAAAGCCGGCAGCAGTCGCCATTTTCTCCCCATCACTATCAAGCTCGATTTCCTCGTCCTTCTCCAATCCAGTTTTTAGGTTATCCAAAGCCGAGTCAATCGTAGACTCCGGAAGTCTAAACCGGACCCTATCAGGTACGTAATCACTGTGAAGACGCCACTGCATTGACTTTCCTTCAGATTTTGCCTTTACTTCAAACGTAGCGAGGAAAGAGCCAACCTCTCGAATACCCGGCTTACTAGCATTGAGCGTCGTCATCACGGTACACGCGTCATCGTCTCGTAACAAGGCTCGGAATTTGGTGCCGTTGTTGTACTCCTTCCGGTCAATTCGCGTCTTTTCCTTCACTGCAGCGCGATTCGATCGAGGCCGTCCAACTCGATTGGAGCCTGTGAGCCCGACTTGTGGCCTCAGAGTGGAATCTTGACTATTGCTTGCTGCTGCATGAGTAGTTGGAGCCGTGGGTTGGGTTGGAGGTTCATCATCAGACGCTTCATTGCGATCTCCTCCTTTATTTGTAGTATCATCGACTGAAGACCCATCATTGCCTCCTCCACTAGCACTACTCCGCTTGGATTTCCACCTGAGACGCCGTCACCCCCACCCTGACTACCGCCGCCATCATCAGCAGTTGTGGGCTGCTCGATGGTAATCTTCCCTTTCCGCAAATTGTACCTCCACGATCCATTTCTGACATCGCCGTATCAAACTCTACGTCCGGTAGACGAGCAATCTCCCCACTGATACGCCCAAATGACTGCTGTGCGCGCCGGTACTTCTCCGCTTCACTAAGAGTACCAACTGTCGCTTTTTGTTGTGGCTTGCATATCTTAGCCACGAAAGGTGCTTCAACCTCCGTTAAACTCTCTTGTGACAATCGGCTTTGTCCGTACCACCTGCAATGTTAGAGTAACACAGCAGAAACATAATAATTGGTCAAAACCTGGAGTCAACATTGATACGTGGGCAATACCAGGGAGATACTTGGTCAAAACCTGGTCAGTACCTGGAAAACCCACCTCGGTGAAATAGCTGAGAACGGGATCATGAGCGGATGGGCACTCGCCTTCCTGTACACCATCGCGTGTCTGCAAGAGCGTTTCATGGTTTGTGTGAACTCACAATCGCAAGTGTACCCCTCTTTTTCAAGAAGGTATTCGCGTTCTCCACGTTGCACTATGATTGTCGCGCCATTGTCTTGAGCGCATAACTGCCAGAAAGAGCAGGCTCTATAGCGATATCAAATTGCGTCTTGATTGCAGCTGCAACCCACCGTGTAGTCATTCCTAGGACTGCATTCATCTGTTCACAAATGCGACATTGCGTAGTGTACCCGGCATCTCCACCTTCACCTTGTACTCCTCTTCGTTTCGACGTTGATAGGCCAAAAAAACTTCAAGCTAGCGCGTATTGTGAGATGTCCTTTTAGATAGCGTTTCAGCTTACCGAATAAACTCTCGCCGAGATTGTTCGTGTGGTTGCGAAAGTGAGGAAGATCGACACGATACGCCATGATCCACATCTCGCAGCATTGGTTCCAATTCTTGTAATCCCAGAGCTCTATGCGACCATTTTTTTCAGCGAGACTCTTGAACTCGTCACGATGCATTTTGTAGTCCTCTTGTGTTCTTGCATAAGTCATGTTCGTGATCGTGTGCTTCATCTGAGTAAGGATGTCTTCTTCATATACTCCAAATCTCCTGGACTGGTATCAAGTAGCCACTTGATCACATGACAGTGACAGTAGAGTACGCGGGCTTCAGGCAATTTCTTGCGATTCACTTCAACCTCGCGCAAATCCTTGTCGACATTGACAATGCGTACGAAACGCCAGTGCTCATTCGCGCGCTTGCGGTGGTCCAAACATTTGCCATGTGCCAATCTTCATTAGTCTCGACCAGTGAGTACTGCACCGGCTGTCCATTGCCGTACTGATCCATCGCAACCATTGTCAGAAGCTGGTAATTGTATCTAGATACATCGAAGTTCAAAACCTGGTTAATATCTGCAAAAAAACTTGTATCTTCACGACAAGACTCACTGGTTTGGCTGATGAGTACAATCCATTTGCAGCACTTCGGGGAAACTGTCCAGCATTGCGCGCATGTGACCACTCGTGAATGATATAACTCCTGTCACCGCGCGCATTTCGTGCACAGATGACACGTTCAGCGCACACTCCAGATTGAAATCCACGATCATGCCAGCAACTGCGTCATCGTCCGATAGCTGATCGCCGACTGTACATACACTAGATATTGCTATTAGTATAATAAACAGTCCATGCTATCTCACCGAGAACTTGCCTCGCTTGCGCATCCGTCCGATCAGGTTGTGGACATAATCCATCGTGGCGCGGTGTCACGTATGTACTT
This sequence comes from Phytophthora uliginosa, assembly GCA_024679075.1. Taxonomy (NCBI): domain Eukaryota; phylum Oomycota; class Peronosporomycetes; order Peronosporales; family Peronosporaceae; genus Phytophthora; species Phytophthora uliginosa. Next base: position 6,560 of record JAIKVD010000589.1, read on the forward strand.
GTACACGCTTGATGTTCCAGCCTCTGTCTCCATCAGCAACTCGAACCCTGGCATCAGCGGCGATTCTGCCGGAACCTGCCGAATACCTGGGTGAGACCTGTAGATCGTCCGAGATGCGATGGTTTTGCTAATAAACCTCACGCTTCATTACGATGTAGACCTCTCACGCGCTGACCAACCATGCGTGCAGATATACTTCCTCGGATGGCTCCCAATTCTCGGGCAATAAATACCTGATGTGTAAAACCTGGACCCAAAGCTTGCCGTAATTTTTTTTCAGGAGGTTGCCACCCCGCCGATAAGCAATGCTATGAGCGCTAGGGCACCTCAACCGAAAGAACAGACGCTCTTCTTTACGACGGTGTGCTCAAATCGCGAAACGTACTTAGGGGTATTTATCACGAGGGCACCGCAACGAAGCGCACATTTATCATGAGGGGCCACAGGCACTGTGATTGGACAAAACACTATAGTGCTATTATATATAGGCAACAAGGAACGGCCTAGAGGAGAAGGGACTCTGTTGTGAAGTACGGCCGGCTACCGAGATTTTGAACGAGTTTTCAAAACTGAACCCTGGTTCTCATGTCTGTTGTCAGTTAGATTCTCATGGAAGATTCTATCGAGCGTTCGTAGCGATGGGAAGTGTTGTTCTCATTCAGTATTCCCTCATTCCTGTTTGGGAGTGTGATGGCACACATACGAAGGAGTCGTCCTACAACGGAGTCTGCCTGACTTTAATAGGCAAATATGGAAACAAACAAAACGTTCCGATTGCCGTGACCTACGTTCATAAAAAACAGTCAGCAACTTTGCGTTCTTTTTGCAAATGTATTGCAGCCGGCTTGAAGCTGCACGACCGGCCTACATTTTGTGATCGTGGAAAACAATAAGGCGCTCAAGCCTTACTGGTCCAAGTGGGGATACAAGTGCACTTGAAGTTCTGTTGTGTTCATATTCGATTCAACACGATGGATATATTCAACCCCTGAAGTTAAAGGTTGAAATGGTGAAGGACGCCATCTTGGCTCTGCAGGGGGCTTCGACGAGCAATGGAAACGAGCCTATAGTATCTATGATTGAAAATCAGTATCCAACGGGTATCCCGAAGGTGGTTGGAGATAAGCTCGTAGATGAACACGTGTGGGGATACTTGAGAAATATTCACCCTACGGATTGGTCCGTTGTCGGCAATATGCATCCTGTGCCTAATGAAACGACATGGCTAAATGCTTCCTGGGGTATGGCTGACAGACATGGGGAGCCAATGGCGCTGTTTGGTGTACGCACTACGAGCGCTATCGAGGGAGATAACAATGGGCTATTTTGGAAACATGTGAGAAACAAACTGGTGCTTGAATCTCTGATGCGCTATTGTGCGCGCGCTGGATTTGTTCCAGAAGCGCACGAAGCAGCTTGAAAATGGATGAAGGCGAAGCGCGATGTTAGTCCTCATGCGATGGAACTATTTGAAGAAGAAAAACTTTGTGTGGCCCAACAAACTGTTGTTCCTGGCGAACCTCCTCTCTTATTCGTTTTCGACACTTTTGACTCCCGCAATGAAGATGGAAATGCTCACCTCTACGAAGTTGACATGGCGTCTGGGGCGTGCATGAGATGCACTTTTGCTGAACAGATGAAGATTCCGTGCCGACATATGCAAGCTGTTGTCTACTGGCGATCCCAGCAGAAAGACTGCAATCGGGTAGCTTACGACGTGAAAGCCTATTTTCACGATTCGTACCCCGTGCCGAAGGTGCAAGCAGCCTTCCAGTCAATCAGCATTCGCTTGCCGCTATCTGAAAAACTAGAACTCACAAACCAAGTGCTTCCGCCTTCGTTTTACCGCCAAGCACGACGCTCGATCATGAAAAAGAAAGATGCTGAAGATATTGTCAGAGGAAAAAAAGATAAACCCAAATAGAGGTGAGTGGGCTGGGTTGTCGAGTAGGATGGGTCGGTCAGTGTCGACACCTCCGACAGTCATCGGCGACGACGATGACAGTAAGGAAATTGCTGCTTACTTTGAGGATAAGATCAAGGGCTCCCAAGTGGTCAAGAGGAGCGAATATCATTGCAGTCGCTGTAAAGAAGAAGGCCACAATACGCGAAGTTGTACCGCACCTTTAGAAGAAGCAGGAGTGGCTATTGTACCCGGCAAATACGTGGTTGGCGAATGTATCTCTTCAAGGCGCTCGCCACACGGTTGTTGATGTCAACCACAGCGCGCCCTCGGCCGAACGGGCAAACCGAGAGCGTGGTCAAGGTACTCGAGGACGTGATGTACAGCTTCGCCACGTCGTTCACTTCATGGAGCTTGTCCCTTCCCATCACCGAATTCTCGCTCAACAATGTCGTTCACGCCTCGACCGGGCTCACGCCATTTTTTGTGAAAGATAGACGACATCCTCGTACCCCGAGATCCTCGGATTGGAGCGCTCTCTTGATCCGGATGATTTCAACGGCGAGGGCGGGGGTGTTTCCGCGCCACACAATACGAGAATGGCTACGAGCAATCGACTACATGAGAGAGTCGAATCCATTTCCATACGTGGTCGCGCAGACGCCCACGACACCGTCTTCACTACTGTGAACGAGATGCGGACTCGAGCTGCTTCCAAGACTGCTATGCATTACGGAGCGCATGCGCGCTTCGAGGGCGGCGCCTGAATACTCGGTTCAGCAATCTACGGACCACGGACCGTGACTCCGTGACGGGCTTGCCATGCGTGCCACACCAACGATCAATCCGGCAACGCATCTCGTCACTGCTCAACGAGGAAATTCCATAAATCAGTGATTTTCACTGAGATTTGTCAAATCGATTTGTAACAGTGCAAAACACTGACTCAGCGATAGTAATGTAATAGACTACTTGGCGCCTTTTACAACAGCAACTCCAGCTAGCTGAGCGCGCTTTTTGCTAGTGCTTGCCATTCTACGAGGGTGCACATTTCGGTTCCGGCACCTTCAATGGCACCAGCACTTCGACACCCACGCAAAAAGCAGCCCGGTCGCGCAAAGGACCGGAAGACGACCACGTGTTGGCGGTGCCCCAAACTAACCTTGCCATCGAAACTGTAGCAGCATCTACTCCGCAAGACTGACTGTGGGCCAAATGTGGTGGCTCTTCAAAAAGAATGCAGAAAGCTCCCCAGCCGCCTAACCAGCAAGGTCTACTCTATCAAGAGGGAGTTAACAAAGTGAATTGGTGGGAGGCGGATGCGAAGGCGGAGATCGAGGACGAGGAAACCAAGGACGGCTGCGAGGACGAGAACATGGCGGGTATTGCGCGTGCGCCCCTATACATCTGGGTCACTGGGTCGGACAATCTCAAGCGCGCGAAGGCCCTCGCCAGCGTCGACTGGTCAACTATCGTTGACCTACGCTAGCTGTGGACATTTGTAGTAGTAAAAAAAAGTAGTATGCCCGGGAGCAATATTTTATTATTTCGATGGTGATACTATGCTAGACTACTAATGTAATTCCACGTTGAAAATGGTCAGTATTCGTTAAAACAGAGTTGGCTCCAGCAAGCTTCTTTGTGGTCAGATTTCAGCCGCTGACGTACAGTAAAACGCGCGATAGGTGCCAGCACCAGCCTAATATCGTAATTAACAGCCAGAAACGTAAGACACGCCATTTATCCAACTGTTTTATGGGTTAAATTCGGAAATAGTAAAGGGTTTTAATTACGTTTTTGAGTGTAAAACACATGTGTAAAATGTAAAATGTTTTCACGTTATAGTGTTTAGGCATTGATTATGGTAAGAGTAATGACCCTGAGCTTTTGTCTCTGCTCGCACCTAGCTCTTGTCACCGTGTACCTGCCCTTAGCTCTATCCCTTCGCCTTCCTACGCGTGTGTTTGGGTTTCAGCCCTAAGGCCGCGTCTGCCTAGCTATGGAGAAGCTGACTGAATTGGTGGAAGACCCAGTGCACGATATTGCCCCAGTGTTACGTCGGTTGGCCACGGTCGAAAAAACACGCCGTGTACACCTCCTTACCTGCATGATGGACATACTGTTAGCGGTGTACCGTCTGTCGAGAGATTTATGCTCCTTGATTGCTGCCGCAACGGCGTGAACACACGGAAATTCCTTGTCTTGCCAGTCTCCACAGGTGCATTCGCGGGCCGACAGGTCAACCAGGCGCAAGGGGTGGATATGCCCGGGGATTTTATCTGGACAAAGGAACCTGATATTGTACGCACCCTCCATACAGAGTGTGACTGTGCACTTGTCGCTTGCAACGAACAGCTTTTCCCGCTCGGATGCCAGGAGGGAGACAAGATAGGTGCCTGGGAGCTTGAGCAGCCAATCTATAGCCATTTGTCTCTTGTCCGACACCAATTCACTGAGCTTTCTGAAGTAGATAGCAAACGCTTCTAGCGGTTTTGCACTTCGGCAGCCCCAGCTATTTGCTTGTTCAGCAAGACTGGACATTGTCTCGTCGTAGGTTGGGAGCTTGAATGCTTCTTGATACTTGTATTTCACCAGTGCCTTTTATCGATGCCGTTCAGATACCCAACCGCTGCTGGCTTTATTCGTGCAAGCCCCTTTTCGAAGACCTTGTAGTCGTTTTCAGAATCACTGCGAGCCATGTCGTTGATCAATCCATGTTCCTTGCCGGTAAGCGAGATGCCCTTGCGGTTAATATTCTCCTTGATGTGGCGTACGCAAAACTGGTGCCCAACCCGCGGAAACACCCCAGCGAGAGCAGAGAAGCAATCTTTTTGGTGACCCGATAAAACCGTGAAACACTTCAAATCATCCAGCACTTCTTGCACAATTTGCACAGAAGTCAACCCCAGCTCTCATAATTCTCTGTGGGGACAAGAGGAAACGCGATCGAGTGAATGTGGTTGTTGTAGGCCTTGGTGGTTGCGACAAAAAAACGCCGTAGTTGTTCATTTCACACTCGAGGTGAGCGTCGCTGAATGCTGTTAGCTTTACCAAGTACACGTTTCATCCGCGAGATCACGGAGGCACCCACTTTGAACCCCTCGGAAACGAAGAAAGCTGAAATTTCAGTCCCTGTCATCTTCTCCGTCATGCCTTCGTAGAGAGGAAGCACATCGGATTCAACAAAGCGAGTCAACTCCAAAATACTCTGGGTGGTGTTCTCTTGTCTTTCTGAGGACGAGGGATAGTTTCTTCAGCAACAGGACGGCTCGAAAAAGCCACGATGCTCGATGGGGTTGTGGCACAAATTAACGCGCGTAACTATCCAAAACCTTTCAATGCCTGAGACGTTGATAAAAAAGGGGCAGCCAACCTCCTCGGCGTTTCCCTCTTTAGCAAACAATTGTTGACCGCTCAGCTTCTTACACGTGATCGCTCCATCAACCGCTTGTCGACAACCCTGCTCTGTTTAGCAGGAGTATGATGTAGAGCGACTGCTGCCTGGTGAAGGCTGTCTGCAGCGCGTGTGCGGTCTTCTCGCCACCCGAGGTACCAGCGTCTGGCTCTGGAAGCACCGGGTCCCCCAGCAGCGCATATCTGTAGCGTGCGAAAGGGATATACCGACCCGCTTTCGGCTCAATTACCACCCATGTGTAGCCCAGTGCGCTTGACACTGTCCTTCCACCCAGTAACAGGGATTTGCATCCCGTGGAATGTCGGTCTGGCGATGATGCTGGCGCTCAGGGTGTTGATCTTGCTTAAATGCTAGAATGAACTGGTAAAGCTCAGAATAATTGCAATACTCTTTTAATCCTCTAATACTATGCTTATTCACAAGACGTGCTCAGTATGAAGCAAAAGAAGAATTGAGCTCACCATCGGGCGGCTCCGCTTTCTCCGCTCCACATCCTCATCGCCGAGAAAAGTGAATAGTTCGGACAAAATAAGCAAAAACACGGATCTAGTAATGGCATTGTGCATGCTATTGCATGCTGCCGAAACAAACATACAGTCATAGTGGCGATCGTAGCTACCAGTCCAGCCGGTCATTTGGCAATTCCCACCGCCCAGGACATGACAGAGAGCTGCTCCTGAAGTACCGAGCCTGGAGACCGGGAAAACCGTGCTAGATACCCGGAGTGCCGTGCTGGATGTCGACTCTGCTATTTGTGAGTGGCTGTACTGAGACCTAGCCGATACCTAAAGGAACAGTGTGTCTAAGAGGTAATGAACAGCTCAGCACGGTGTGATTTTGCAACTTTATGAAACGAGGGTTTCGGCGTTGGGGACATTGGTATTACTGACGACATGTGCGAACGAGCACTGCAAGAAGTGGACGATCTTGATTACGTGCCTTTTTTCCGTGCCGTGTACCACCGGAGACGAGACCAATTTCGTCGGCAAGCTAACGTAAACCCAATCGGCGAAGCTGTTGGCGGGCTTCAGGCGGAAATGACAGCTGCTAGTTACACAGGGTAGACACTTGATGAAACGGCTGGCATGCGATCAAGTCGTTATCAAGTGATGGTAACCAAGCGGTTCATCGAGATTTCCCAGCCTTTAAGACTGAGGTGGCATTGGTTAAGCGCAATATCATACAGGCCTCGGTAATAATTGCACAGATGAACGACACAGATTTTCACGTGTATCATCGCTGTTTCGGTAGTCAAGTGGAGGGAGACGTTGAGTCTACAGAGCGGAGAAATTGTTTTTTGTCGGGGTGACTTTGCACATAATGGTGCAGCGAGACGCTAAATATTTGCAACCGAGGCTATGCATTTTGAAAGCTTTCGCTGAAACAGGTGTTTGGCCGTCTCGTTTTCTAGGCTGGAGCTTCGAGAGCACACTGGAGGATGCCGGCCTGGGAAATATGTGTGTCAGTTTTGCACAACACGGTATGAGATTCGGAGCTCACTTACCCAACACATTCGGCGGCATCACGGTACACAGCTCTTTGTGGACGGCTTCCAGCTATGCAGAATAAGGACGGCGAGGATAAATGCGAGCGGAAGAGGATAATGAAAAAAATGAAGTGAGGAAGGAGACAATGAGGAGGCGGATGGAGAGAATAGCAGTGACGACGAGGAATCGAGCCAAGAAGATGATTGTTAAACTGTAGCTTTGGCTACTCTAACAACGATTTCGATATCGTAAAAACCGAAATGTATGACAAAATGCAACCATACATAAGTGCTATTTCGGGAGTTTAGTAGTAGATAGAAAACTCACTCGTGGTGATATACCGAGAGGGCGGTGACATAGGTGATGGGCATTGAGGATGGTGATAGACCGAGGGGGAGTTGACTAACAAAGACAGTGGAGCCAATGGTGATGCCTGTACAACTTTGTGGTAATGGAATTTACCATTTCGCGAGCCACTGGTTTAAAATATAGTATACAAGCCGAGCGGGGCCCCGCAATCGGGGCTCTTTGCGCAAGTTTAAGCCAAGCTAATCAGCTGTTGCGAGCGATGGGAAACTGTTGCCCGATCGTGGCCATTGTACACGTATTTGTAGAGATATTTTATCGACTGGACAGTTGAACAGATCTCGACGTTGATGTGGCAGTTGTACTTTTCACAAAGATAGGGATTGTACGGAACCACCCATCGGTTGTCGACAACCATAGCTTCGCGGCGAGACTTAGGTCCATTGTGTCTTGGGTTGCGAATGCGTTTAGAGACAAATCGCACCGAAGAAGACATTTGTGGGCCATGCGCAAACGCGGGATCCACAGGTCCAGACTGGCGCCGTCGATAAACCGGATAGCCGTCTCCATCGACACGGGTCTTATCCACAAATGCCTTCGGGAAGCGTTTAGCACACTTTCCGTCCTTCCCAACACATGAAGAGTTGATACCCTTTCCACAGGGACCATGCATCAAGCATGTAGTGACAGTTTCGTACAGATCGATATGAAGCTCTCGACTTGGGATTTCTACACTCACGAATCGGTCGTACTCAGCAGAACTCCTGGGTTTTGAGTCACCTTTTAGAATGGTCGGGTTCATACTGACGCGATTCGGCCGGGGTGAGGGTCCGCAACGCAGCCGCAAGGTGTTCATACGCCGGAAATCCATTCCCGTTGGCCTCGTCAGGTGAAAGATTCCGCAACGCTGTAATGAACTGCGTACGTGTCGGGAAACCGTTACCATCTACCTTTGTGCTTACTCCATCCGACGCCAAGTTGCGTACAGCAGCCGCGAGCTGTTCGTACGAAGGCGGATCACTCGCAACCGACGGAATCGGAACTGGTAAGGCAGCTGAACCTGGCAGTGCGCGATCCCCGACAGTACGTGGCTCCACAACCTCAGGCAGTTGCACACGCTCAGGGGCATCCGTGGGGAGCTGAAGCCGACTGATCGTCTGTATAGTTTGCGCTCGGCGCGGCGGCGATTATTGAGTCGCAGTCGTGGAGCATCCGCTCTCTCCATTAGTTAGAGTGGAGTATCGACGGGCAAGAACGACTTCCTCGGCTTGAGTTAACTCGACGTAAGGTAACTCGCCGACTGCGACGGCAGCAGTCTCTTGCGCTACGATACGTCGGCGGACCTGTCGCGTTTGCATGCGCGAACGGGCTTGAGCACGATTGGCCTTACGGCGGGCGGGCCTTGGCGCGGCGGTCCTCAGGCACAGGGGGAGTAGCGTACTTGGTCTCCAAAGCGTTCCCGTTGGCTGTTCATTGCTCTTCACGAAGCAAGTTCGAAAGTGAGAGTACTTACACTCTGCGGATTGGTACGCACCACCGACGGTCCTGGGAATTGCGCACGTGACGCACGAACGCTGGCAATCCTGGTTGAAATGAAGTTTACGTAAAAACAACGTTTACGCAATTGGTTGCAATTCAGGTTGAAGTATAAAATAGCGTTGTCGCAATTTATTGGAGAAACGGTTGATTTACTGTATTGTTTTTTTACAGGAAGGCTCAAGCTGTTTCAAAACTACCAATTCTCCGACTAAGGTTTACTCACTTGAAAAATCGCAGTTTATTCAGACTGGTAGGTGAAGTCGATCACACTGTCATCGTCGTCGTCTTCAGCGCTTTCTTTGGCCGCATCGTAGTCGCTGAACGTATCTACAAACCACGGGTCGCTATCGCCATCTTCCTCTTCCTCGTCTTCTTCTTCATTGTCTTCCACGTCCTCGTCTTCATCGTCCGACCCAAACAGCTCACGAGTGTCCAAGCGCCGATGAAGCCGGGCAATGGTCGATTGGGCCTCTTCGATATCTTCCAGGAGCCTGCGGATGTGCTCAATGATGGCGTAGTTGGGCGGCACCAAGACCTCGCCCCGAGGTAGCTTGGCAGGACGGTCGTTGTCGGAGTCGGCGTCGGATTCGTAGACGCGCTTGACCATAGTAGTTAACCGTAAAATGGTTTTCGTCTTCTTAGTGGTGAGGTCATTGCAGTGTGCACATGCTTGGAAATCCCACCGCAAGTTTCGAGTTGTCGGAGTTTGTAAGAGGTCAGGCACGTACACAAAGCAGGGGGATATCACATAGCAGAGCAAAAGTTCGATAATTCCTGTGTAGGATCGGTAGGCACGATCTACCGAGGGAGCGCAATCGTTCTATATTTTTTGGGATTTCATACTCCTGTCCTGTCCTAATGTTACCGACGTCTTAGTTTTTACGAAGCGAACGGCACAATTACCGCGGTAGTATTTTAAATATCGTTGAAGTGCTGTCAGAGCCGAACGGTTAGCCTCACTACAAACACCATATCTCCCGTGTCAAAATTTGTGTCTCACAAATCACAAATCGCAATTTTGCTACTATTTTGTATTAGACTGAATACCACATGGCTGCACCCCTTTGCCTGCTCGTTTGGTACACATACGGTCCACTAATAATGGGTTTTGTGCGGAAAAAAGACGGTGTCTGCAATTGGTTGAAATGCATAGCCAATCAAAAGGGTGGAAAAGCCCTACACGATGCGTCACACCTTCTATAAAAGTGGGTACGGTACCCCATAGTAAAAAATCGCAAGGGGGGTCTACGATTATATATCTGACAAATCTATGTATATTTTTTCTTAAAGGAGGCATTTTGTTTCATTTGTGATGTGCAGACGCGAAGTGTACCCAGATGAGGTGAGGTTTACGGGGATCCCGAACGACTACCCCGTAATTGCTGTCGTGCGCAAAGGCGACATCTTCTAATCGCTCAAGGCTGCAAGAGATCAGGCCAATCGGTACAGCAGCGAGGCTCCAGATATTGAAACGGTTGATGGTGACCAAGATACTGGTGGTTCTGCTCGGTCATCTGTGGGAGCCAACGACGAATAAAACCGGAACCACTGACTACCATTCCCAACAGTAAAAGTCACGACGAAAAAGCCGGTACTGCTCAGAGAAAAATATTTTATTGTGCACAATTAAACATTTAGTAACAACACAAATCAAATCTTATGTTTCACATAAACATTTACTTTAACCCAAATCAGAATAGTGTGGAATAGCTTTCTTAAAGCTACGAATTACCGTCTCCTCAGAGATGGCATCCTAGGCGGAAATTGTTGCGCGAACTGCACGAATGTGTTTCTCCTTGACGAACCACTTGTGACCCCAGACTAATTCGTTCGCATCTTCGGTATGAGTGGTCCCATGGTACGAACGTTCAGCGGCTAGCAGACATCCGCGCTGTTCAAAGGTAGAGGGACCACAGTAGCATCTGCATCTTCAGCCACGACCCACTGTCCTTTTCCCG
>JAIKVD010000590.1:0-12519 GCA_024679075.1 Phytophthora uliginosa
ACCTCTGGGAACTCGGAGAACATGGTCCCGTACATGGTGGAGGTAATTTCGGTGCCGTGTTCCTTGACGACGGGTGCCGTGGCCTTGAGGATGGCGATGGTGGATGCAGACATGGGTTTGGGGCCGGTAGTGGGCTTTTCAGTAGTCGTGACGGCGGGTTGCTGGTTGGGTGCCATGGCTACTGCTGCTGACGTTTGTTCTTTGCTGCTGGGGCGCTTGGGTTGTGCTTGAAGAGGCCAATTGAGAAATGAGCTCCACCGGCACCCGAGCAGCGACTCGCAACGGAACTCCTGGAGGTGGGCCGGAGAATATCGCACCCGCGATGCAGGTGCGGGCCATAGCCACGCACGGGTCCTGTTCCGATGAGCAGCTCCCCGTTGCCGTTTGCGCTCGGGAAACCGCTGGAACGGCCCCGCCACAGAAACGGCCTGGCTGAGCTCTTCAGGTCACTCATCTCCTTCAGCTTTTTCACTATTCAGCGCCGAGTTGACCAATCAGCACGCGAGAGTCAGCTTCAAGTCCTCATACGGTCGCAAAGACACGGGCCGAAAGCCGCTGAGTCATCGGAAAATACCGCGGAGGTTGGGTCGACTCGAGGGTTTGCTGCTAACGTTACGATATAGTGGAGCGATTCATCGCTCCAGTCATGTATAGGTACTATAATATAGTATGCAGTACAATATGGAGCTTTTGCACCAAGTACTGTGGTGGACGGGTCGATGAAATTCAGGAAACAAACACGTGCGCGCGATATTATCGCTGCGGCTACCCACTGGGATTCTGGTGGTTCTCCTGCAATCAACTCGCCTATTTGGCAGCAACGTAGCATGCGAAGCTGTACGGACAAGTAGTGGCGCCCGCTGTGCCGCCCCTCTTGCAGAGCGCGCGAGGTCGGAAACGCGCCAGCCCGATGGCCTCAATCTACCGCGACCGCAAGGTTGTAGTTGGTGGTGCGCGGCTGGCACCGACTTCAGCGTGTCCTCTGGCACCGACGACCAATGTGGGGCGACGCAGGTCACTCATCTTCGACCCCAAGCATTACTTGTGGCAAGGACACGCAGCAATTGTACAGTGTACCAAGGGTACGTGTTGCCGCATGAGCCCAACTGGACGTATGTAAGGTAAGTGAAATTGTGGCGATGAGCTCGTTGTTGTGACTTGTTGGTTTGAAGACAACCGGGCTTCAGCCAATCGCGACAACCAATCTTGAAGTAGATATTGCGGTGGTGCAGTCGCCACAGCCACAGCTATTCTGTGTTCGATTAGCAAATTGTAAATACTTGCAGCCGCAAAAATAAGCAAAACGGGAGCACCGAATTCTGGCGGTGCCCGTGTCCTTTCGTGTCTGCAATAGTTGGCCACCGCACCACCAGTTCAAGCCTGTCGAGCCTGCCGACGGTTATTTTGTGATGACTCACGCCAAAAAGAGCCGCCCAATCTTTGCAAAAATATGAGTGACTAACGCAACCGGCGAGCTGTGCGAAGGCGACGATGAGTGACTCCATGCTCGGCACGCGCTTGCCGGGGATGCCCGTTGGTACGTCACCATTCCAGCGGCCCTCAAGCAAGACCCGTTGTATCTCATCGCTCTAGCAAAGCATCAGAGCTCAGTTTCAAATTGGCAACCTTGTGCACAACCCGATCACTTCCACTTCATATCAAAATGGTGCCCACTCCTGATAACACCGCGACACCACCGAACGCCGAAAAGCCTGTTGTTACTGGACCTAAGCCCATGTCTGCATCCACCATCGCCATCCTGAAGGCCACAGCTCCCGTCGTCAAGGAGCACGGCACCGAAATTACCTCCACCATGTACGGGACCATGTTCTCCGAGTTCCCAGAGGTGCAAAACCTTTTCAATATGTCCCACCACCGTGTTGCCGGCTCGACCAAGGGCAGTGCGGCGCCAGGAGTGTCCCGTCAGGCAAGTGCATTGGCCAACGCCGTTATTTGCTTCGCTGCCAACTGCGACCAACTCGGCAACCTTGGAGACGCTGTTCCACGCATGGTGCACAAGCACGTGAGCCTGGACATCCGCGCCGAGCACTACCCCATCGTCGGAGGCTGTTTGCTGCGCGCTATCAAGATCGTTCTGGGAGACGCCGCCACGGACGAGATCATCGACGCCTGGAAGGAAGCCTACTGGTTCCTCGCCGATCTGCTTATCCAGGCTGAGGACAACCTGCGCACGGAGTTCGAGCACATGCCCGGGGGCTGGGCCGGATTCCGCGAGCTGCGCGTAGCCCGCAAGGTCAAGGAGAGCGACGAAGTCACCTCCTTCTACCTTGAAAGTGCCGATCCAGCCAAGGGGCTCATGACTTTCCAGCCTGGCCAATTCATCTCGCTCAAGTTCGACAACCTGCAAAAGGGTCGCTCGGTTGTCCGCAACTACAGCGTGTCGTCCGCTCCGGGCCAGAACTTCTACCGCATCTCCGTCAAGAAGGAGTCGGGCAATGCCGCCAACGACGTCCCGGCTGGTGTGGTGTCCTGGCACCTTCACGACGATGTCAAGGTCGGCAGCATTCTGAACGTGGGAGTCCCGTGCGGACACTTCTACCTGGAGACGGAGAAGCCGTCTACCAAGCCGATCGTGTTCTTGAGCGGTGGTGTGGGTTTCACCCCGCTGCTGAGCATGCTCGAGTATCTAGTCACGTCCTCCGCGAAGAAACAGCCTGTGGTGTTCGTGCAGTACGCCCGCAATCCCAACGTCCGCGCTTTCGGAGAGCACATCGAGAGCATCGCCAAGAAGAACGACTTCGTCACGACGCACACGGTGTACGGCAAGTTCGACGTGAACCAGCTGGAGAAGTTCGTGCCGTCCAAGGACTGCGAGTTCTACTTCTGCGGCCCCGCCGGCTTCATGACGGCAGTGTACAAGTCGCTGAGTAAGCAGTGGGCCGTTCCAGCAGCGCAGCTGCACTACGAGTATTTTGGCCCCACACAGAATATCGACGAGTAAGTGCTGTGCGCTTGGGATCGAAGAGTTTGTACGCTCAGTCAGATACGTAGCGCATCTTAGCATCCAATGTTACGATGTAGTGTCCGACCTCTATTTTAACACTCGGGAAGAATCCTTGTCTTTGACAGTCCATCGTATCTATGTTAAGAACAGAATTTGAAAGGGCTCTAACGATGTTTAACAAGCTCAATATGACTGGCTGGTTTGGATGGCAGTGTTAGCGCCACAATCCTCGTTCGAATGAGGTCCTACTCGCCAACTTTGGCGCCATTTTGCTCTCGCAAGCTTACTTTGAAATTCTTGCCCGACATCCGTCCTCACAGCAAGGCTACAATCCACCTTATCCGCCATGCCGTTGCCCACGATTTGAACCCCGAAGAGATTCGGCAGTGCCAAGATGATAGCTATGGCATCCTTAATGAAGTACTCGGCAGTGGATGAACCGATCGGTTCGTAGACCTCGGTAAACGTAGCAGCGGCGAGTCCGGGGTAGATCGCGTTGTCGACCACCCCGGAACTGCTCATTGGCACGCTTGCAGGGCTTTCTCAGCCTTTGCATGCTCCTTCACTGGCGCTCGCTCCGTATTAGCCTGCTCCTTGTATTGCGTGGCTTTCTTCTCGCGATGGAGTGCGTCGAGCATTTCCTCATGGGTAAGTAACACATTTACTTATTCTCTGGTCCAAGAAAGAGCGCGAGTCAAGCGAGTCAAGGAGCAGCAAGCCCGAGCAAAGGAGCAAGCCAACCAGCAACGAGCGCTGAACAAGGTGCGGCTCAAGGTCGAGCGATCGTTGCTGGCGCTGCCAAAGCGTGAGAAGGAGCAACACAAGCGCCAGAAAGCGAAATACTATCGTGGCTTCCGCTATTGTAACGGCGAGTTCGCAAGTGTCGTGGGGGGTGGAACAGTTGACTACTGGGACTTGCGCTGCGACAAGACTCGCCGATTTTTATTCTTCACCTCTCAATGTTGAAATTACTTAACCTTGTAATGCTGCCAGCCGCCATTGCGGGTATGAATCCTTGTCTTCGTCGGTTTGCTCGGCTTTATTCGGTAGCGTATCTGTCGATGTTGGCGTTTTCATGTCGGCAACGCATTGTTCGAACTTGGCAAATTGCGTCTGCAGAGTTTGCGCTTGCTGTACGTGGCCAAAGAAGACGAGCATTTCTAGTAGAGCACCAATTTCTGTTGCTAAAGCCGAATTGGGTCGTAGTTCTGAAAGCTGCTGTGCCACGTAAGCTTCCTCTTCAGCGCTGCCCTCCTTCATTCTCTTGCGTCTCTCTCGACGAGACGGAATTCCTCCGTGCTTTGCCTTAGTTGTGGGTTTCTTGCCCGCATCTCCCAATGCCTGAGTAGCGTAAAAGTGGCTAGCCGTCGCCATTGACAGTGATTGCATCGAGAAGTTACCAATAGTTGCGGCGCTGTTGTGGCTGCCGACTGAGCTGATGGACGCGTTGGAAAGAGCGCTATCTGCGGCACTCGAAGCCCCAGAGCGAATGCTACCCGCATCTGTGTCGCCATCACCTCCAGCACCTTGGTCCCACCGACTTCCGTCGATACCGTGCAATTTGAAAAGCCTTTTCTGCTCACGAATTGTGGTCAGGCGCTTCCAGTGCTTGGTGTACTGTTTCTCCTTGCGTGCCAACTCCTCCTGGACGTCATCATCATACTGAAGCACACCTGTTTCGATATCACTCTCCACCAGGTCGTTGCGCTTGTGCAAGTAAGCTACACGCAAGGCCTCAGCCCACTGCTGATGTGTAACCAGCAGTGCCACTGCTTCGTCGACGTCATTGCAGTACTCGACATAAATTCTCGCCACCGCTTACTGCGAATAATAGTCGATCATAGAGTGCTGTAGCTTCCACGGTATATAACGATATACAAGCCACTGCTTCGTCGACGTCATTGCAGTACTCGACATAAATTCTCGCCACCGCTAGGATGTCATCAACGGATCCGCCTTGATGTTGCTGTTGCTTGTTCAGCAGCTCCTGAGCAATCGTATACGCCTCGCTGCGGAGCTTTTCAGGAGTCTGTTGGTCGCGAGCACTCAATGACAGTGCCATCTGCCACTTGTTGGCAGCGATGAATGCTCGTCGTGCCTTTTCCTTGTCTGAAGCTGACAGATACACGTAAGCCGCCGCCTCGAATTTCTTCTCCACCTCAAGAAAGCCACCCTTTAGTCTCAAAATCTGGTGACGGAATGCACGATCATTCTGTGACGTAGAATGCTTTACAGGTGCATGAGGAAACAGTTGAAGAGCTTGATCATAAAGTTCTCCTCGCTCAATCAATTCCAGCGTCATATTCTGGAGCTTGCTTTTTTCTTCGTCGTTGCCGATATCGGTCATCAGTGCAGCGAGGTGAGTCAATGCACGCGCATGCCGCTCCAAGTGAACATCAATAGTGTACTTCCGCCAGTTTTCGTTCTCAAGGTGCGCCACACGATCGAGGAACGGCACGTACTCTTTTGGGTCCCTCTGCGAATGAGTAGCAACTGTTCGTACGAGGTCAAGATCATAGAGTCCCAGTGCCTCGGAGTACAGGCTGTTCACGTCTGTCAGCATGATCAGGTGCTTTATAGCACGCGTTGCCGCTGCACGATTTCTCGAATTGTTATCCTCGCTGGTACTTTGTTCGTTCCGGTGAAGCAACTTCCGGATTTTCCCAAGTGCAGCATCAAAACGTGGAGGTGACTGCTTTACAGCGCTCGTCACAAACGGTAGTAACAGAGCAGCCTCAGCCTCAGTCTCCTCTCCGTTGCTCTCTAGCTCGTGAATTGCGTCCATAAATGCCTGGCAAACAGCGTTAACTTTCTCTTCTGACACGTAGGCAGCAGTACTCTCTTCTTGAACGCCGTTTACACCGTTGGCGGCGTTGAATGGCTCAAGCAGTAGTCCATACTTCGTCGTCCACACGTCAACGGGGTGAAGATTGGTGATGAATAGACATAGCCTATCACTTGTAACTGCGGCTGGCCGTGTCGATAGAAAACCCTGTACAAGGAATTGCCGGAAGTTTTTGATGAACACTTGAGGGTTGTAGTCGACGAGAACGTTCAGATCGACGCGATGACAACGACATATTTCCAATGCCGCAGCATACTCTTGCATTTGAACTTGCTGAACAACAAGTGCTAGCACCAGCAGTCGTGGAGACATGCACTCGAGGTTTCCGCGCGGCATCTGCACAATCACGCTGGCGCGCTGACCCACCGTAGCGACAAGAAGTGCCCCACGCTCTATCGAGCGCGATTCAAACTTTGTAGCATCGTTGCCTGCCGCCGAAGAAGCGCGATCATGCGAGTAGTGTCGAAGGCCATGCAACGGTGCGATACGCAATTGCGACTCACGCCCTTGAATCGTGAATAGCAGTACTGAAGACAGCGCACTGTAGCGGAAGGATGAACAAGCAGAAGCCAATAGCTCGCCATTCACATACAGCCTTGCACTTGAGCTTTCGAGTCCAATCACCAAGATACCATCCTCGGTTGGCTCGCTTTTCTTCTCGCTAATTTGACAATCAAGTACCGTGAAATGTGAGAATACCGGGAATTTGCCAGGTACTCGAGTCGGTATCAACGTCGTCGCATTAGACGTAGCGTCCAGAGTGTACACAGCACCATTTTGGATCTGCACGGCAAGTATAATAGAACTTGATTCCGACACCTCTCGACTGTCACTAGAAAGCACCTGCTGAGCTTCGCATGCTCTTCGGACGTTGAAGAGGTCAGTTCGGTGAACGGTGGCAGATGAATCGCATTCCACTGCTGCGTTGAGATTTCCTGAACATAGTACAAGCTGATCTTGATGCCCATTCTTCCCGGCGAAAATTAGTCGTCGAGACTCAGCGGAGAAACGAACCCAGAGAATGCTTTCAAGTGTGAAAGTCTCGTTGTCCGGTGACTTTGGAGGCAAAATTACAGTTGTCATCGACATAGGCTCACCTTGGGAGAAGTTTTGAGTTGCAGCGCTTGGTGGCTGGGGCAAACCTGCAGCTGAAGCTCGAGCGTCTGCTGGGGTGAGATAGTTTTCCACTACCGTCACGGTGCCATTGGCGAGCAGCACGAGCAAAACCTCGCTTTGGGAATCGAACGCAACTGAATTGATCGCCGCGTCAAATGAAGCTTGGAGGAGCGCGAACGGAGGTGGCACCATGGCACGGTGCAACGGCGTGAGTAGGAGCCTTGATCCATCGATGACTCCTGTCACAGCGATGCTCTGGCGTTGCGGTTCTTGAGCACGTGATGACTGCTGCAGCCGCTCCGCTTCGATACTGCAGATGTCCCAAGCAAATTCATGCTCATAGAAAATAAGCTCTTGTGTGAGTGACGAGCACGTAAGTAGATTCAGTCGACCCGCAGCTTCGTCATCCCAGGCAAAATCAACAAGCTGGTCATGCTCAGGAAGTTGCATCTCCTGCTTCAGATACCAATGGTAGTTGTTCCTCGACCAAAGCTGTACCACCGCTCGTCCTGTATCCCCCTCGCTCTCTCCCCTATCGTCCGTCCGATGCAAGCTCACTGCCAGCGTATCTGAAGTCGCGTTCCAACGCACACTCTCAACGCGAAACTTCGGTGCACGGTACGTCGCTGGAATCACGAACTCACCATGCCGCAGGCCATTTCGTTCGAAAAACACAACCACCAGTCGCCCCTTCCTAACTTCACTGCTCGCAATCAATGCAAGACTCTGACTCCAGTCCAACGCCGAGCTGAGTCCGGGGATCGCTCGTCCGTCTTCTAGTCGTCCGAGCGCATGAAACTCGAGCTGCTCCGTGAACACCAGCACCTTGTGCTGCACCTCCTCACTCTCCTTCACCTTGGTCGCAACATTCAACGCAACGAACTTGGAGTCCTCGCGCCAACGCAGTCGGCAGCACCAGTGCTCCGAGTCTGACAGCTGCAGCTCGGAGGGCAGACAGCCTTGGACCTGCGTCTCGTGCAGCACCTCCCAGTCGTTGCTCATGACCAGCAACGATCCTGCGCCCGTGACGAGCGCCAGCATCTCCTGGTTGTCGCTCCAGGCCACAGACCGCAGTCCGCTGTCCACACTGCCGACTTCTTCGCCGTCGATGGCGTCAACGTCCACCGAGACGATGGAGCCGCTGGTGGACGCGCACACCAGCGTCCCCAGCTCAGCCACGAAGCTCATCCAGCGCCAGGAACCTGCAGAGAGCGCGGCGTCGTCCACGAACTCGCGTACATCCACGAACAATTCCAGGCCTTTCGACGCCAATTCCGCATCTTCGTCCTCGAGCTGCAGCGACTCGATGCGGCCACTAGCACACAAGAAAAAAGTCTGCGAGTCGCCTGGGATCGAGGCGAATGCGACGCACTGGTCGGTGTGCGCGGACGATGCCTCCAACGCCCACACGCGGCGCTGTAGCGACACCAAGTTGCGCATCACTTTATGACCACCAGTTGGACGATTCGGACACAGATGATCCTCTTTGGTGCGATATTTTTATAATGGACCGATTCCCGTAGGATCTGTCGCGGTCATTTTGTACAAATTTCGTACAGACCACCATAAAACGGCAACTTCTAGACAACTCGAGTCCGATGTCGACCCGACAGATTTCACTTCTGTCGGAGGGTACCCCCCCCTCCGACAGATTTCTAGATGTATAGATCGAATGGCTAGAATGGTGAAGATCACTCTCCCACTCACTGGGGCTGTGATGACGCTGGCAACCATAAAGCGGATGATCGACACGGACGACGAAGACGAGTCTACTAGCGTTGCCGTCGCTTGCGACGGCAACGAGTCTGGCGAGTGCGGATTTGCCACGGTACGTCGTGGGAATGGATACGCCGCAGGAATTGAGCCTTCATTGTTACGACGGGGTTCCATCGTAGAGTTCAGAAAATGAAGCACAAACCCCAGTGCTCCTGCTGTAGAGAGATCGCTGCTACGGTCGACTTCATCCCGAGTAATAGGCACGTTCACTTCTTGCTTGGATTGCTCACGGATGTCTAGAATCGCGTGCCTATTCCTCGGGATGATGTGAATTAGGAGGGTGCAAGTCGACCGTCGCAGCGATCTCTCTCTGCAACAGGAGAACTGGGGTTTGTGCTTCATTTCCTGAACTCTACGATGGCAGAACCCCCGCTTCGAGGTATCACTCTCCTTCCGAGTTGTGGTCGTGGCCTTCGTTCGCCTGCCCTTGGATGTAGTACCTCGTTGTCGCCGTGTTTGCTAGCAGGCGCCTTGCATGGTCGATGCTGAGTAGTGAGTCTTGCCAGAGAGTGCGTGAGTGAGTCACTTCAACTTCAAAGTGGCTCCTCGGATCTGTACCGAATCTAGACATCTAGACAGCAAGTGGCGGGCTGTACGAGATCTGTACACGAATTTTTAGACACGAAATCTGTACGAAAATAGCCCATAGGATCTGTCGCGGCCATTCTGTACAGATTTCGTACAGATCGCCATAAAACGGCCACTTCTAGACAACTCGAGTCCGCTGAGTTGTCGACCCGACAGATTTCACGGGTACCCCCCCCCTCCGACAGATGTCTAGATGTATAGATCAAATGGCTAGAATGGTGAAGATCTCGCTCACTGAATGACGCTGGCAAGCGTAGTGCAGATGATCTACGCGGACGACGAAGACGAGTTCGTCGACGAGTCTACGAGCGCTGCCGCCGCAATGGCGGCGCAGGGCGAGGGTATCCGCAAACCCGATCCCATTCCTTCGAGCCACGTGGTTCATTGATGATAGTTAGCAGCGCCATAGTATCGGAATCGCTGTAGCCTCCTCGTCAGACTGCTTCTGTCTCCTGCCAGGAAATGATGCTGCGTTGTCGAAGCTGGCCTCGTCCTCCACAGTCACGTTATGGACCTTTTGCAGAATTATTTGGCTAATTTCAACCGCTAGAATACGGCAGCGAGTTTTCCCACTCGGTAACATCGGCGTGAGAACGTATATCACGGCCCTCGACTGCCGCAAGACGCTCATTGTACAAATGGCGGACCCGATCCCATTCGTTCTAGCCACGTGGTTCATCGATGATAGTTAGCAGCACCATAGTATCGGAATCTCTTCGGAATCTCTGTAGCCTTGCGGTCCCTGTGGGCCCGCCGCGCTTGCTTGCAGGTGCCATGATCGCTGCTGAGTGGTGGGGCTTGCCGGTATCGGATAGTGCAATTGGCGTGCGTGCACTTCAACTTCAAAGTGGCTCCTCGGATCTGTACCGAATCTAGACATCTAGACAGCAAGTGGCCTGCGGGCTGTACAAGATCTGTACACGAATTTTTAGACACGAAATCTGTACGAAAATAGCCCACGGGAATCGGTAGGTCTGACTCCCCCTAATATATATTATATAGGTCTGACCTCTGATTAGTGATATATACTACATTATCACTAGTGAAAGGGGATTAGTAGTAAATAAACTTCCTACAAGATTTCAGCACAGTTTAAGTGGGCGATACCAGAATTTCAGGGCCGCGACAAAATGTTTGCACGCAATGTGATATAGTAGTCGAGCACATTGCACGTACCCAGTGTATGCCTTTTGGTCCGGAAAGTAAGTGCCCCTGGCGATGATGTCACTCCTCCACATTAGCCGCAAGGAGTGAACATGGAGATGCCATGCTGTACAGTGGACCCCCCCCCTGGAACACGACCGTAACTGGGGCGTTCGGTCAATGACTGCGTTTTGCACACACACAAAACTTGATTAAAATCTACGTGCAAGTAGATACATCCATCTACTTACGGTTTACAGAACAGCTCATCTACTTGAATTGATTTATTTATGCAGTATGATCATTACCCATCTTGATCAGCTTTGCTACTTCTACAAAAACTTCCGTAGAGAAAATGATAAGGAAAACTACAATACAGTGTACCATAGACTATGGTCCATAGTGGATGCACCCAGATGTGAGATGCGAACGATTACGGTCGCAAGTCGACGCTTACGATTGCGATCCTGCAGTCTCTCATCTCGGGATGTGTCATTTTGTTGTAGCGCCGCAGCAAGCTTATTGCTGCGGCGCCACCTGACATCATTCCGCATTTTTCTTCCCAACGCGGAAGTCCCCAGTCCCCTGCAAGCAGACCGCAATGAAACAATACTTTGTTGTGCTAATGTACGTGACTGCCCTTCTAGCCGCAGCAAGCGAAGCGCTCTTGACTGTCGCAGACCCCAAGCATGACCAGTCCTCAGTACATAGTACACGATTGAACGATCGCCTGAAAAAACCTATAAGGACAACAGATGAGGACAACAAGGATGCCGAAGAACGTGCAATCCTGGGCGAGAAGGTGTTAATGATGTTGAGTAAGGTTGCAGAGAAGAAGAGCATGCAGAAGCTGTCAAAGAAGCTAACGGACAAGGCTTGGCTCGCGGGAAAGCGGCAGGATCACAAAGATTGGCTGAAGGCTGGAGAGAGCCCCACGTCCAAATGGAAGGAATACAACTGGAAGGGGAAGTCTTGGGCAGAGCTGAATCAAGACCCGAGGTACATCCGCTACCAGGGATTCGATGAGCTATGGATGAAAGCCCAACACAAGAAGGGCACAATCTATACAGCTGATGCTTGGATAAAGTTGATGAAAGATCAAGCAGAAAAGAAAGCCGCCGTGTGATGCCTTTAGTTTTGCAAAATATCACTTGGTTGCTGAGCTATTGACGCTCGAAGCAGGCGATCCCGCCTGCTACTATCCATGATGACCCGCTGCACTTCTCACATATATGCAATGGCCCTGCAGCCTTTATCGCAGTACAAGCACGGTTTTATTAGGCTAGTGAGCGTAGGGCGCCATCCTGGTGCGCGTCCTTGGCCTGCATGGAGTCACATCAAGTGGCTGAGAAGAAAATGAGCCTATATGGTGCTGTTCCTGCATGAAAGCTCCATTCGAGGCCTCTATCTCCAGGCATGGGTGTTCTACAAAGGGTATTGCTTGGATACTACCGAAGTAGGGCTTTACCGGTGCCAGCGCTTTGTCGTAGAGCTCCGCGGAAGTGGCAGCATCTGCACCCGCCCCAGTTCAGGTGGCACTGATTACATTGAAAATGCATGCCGATCGGCACCATTGACAAACTAAAGTTACACGAAGTTGTTTAAGTTGCTTCAACCATCTCATGATAAATATATACCATCCCATGATAAGCATATGTTAGCATTACCGTTATTCTGGGATAGGAGCGAAGTGTATAGCCCAGCCCAAAAAGGATTAATATGCATGGGACGTGAACCGATATACCGGTGCGCTACCGGTGGCTACCAAAAGGTTTAATTGCGCACCTACCGATTGAATGACTCGGTCAAAAATTGGGACCGTGGGTCCGCTTGCTTCATTGCGAGTGGATTGATGGGAACATTTTTACGTGAGCGTTGGGTACCGATATACCGGTGTGCTACCGGTGGCTAAACGGGGTCCCCAAAAGGTTTAATTGCGTGGGCAGTTGGGTACCGATATACTGGGGTGCTACCGGTGGCTAAACGGGGTCTCCAAAAGGTTTAATTACGTGGGCAGTTGGGTACCGATATACCGGTGTGCTACCGGTGGCTAAACGGGGTCCCCAAAAGGTTTAATTGCGTGGGC
>JAIKVD010000591.1:0-17153 GCA_024679075.1 Phytophthora uliginosa
TGACCACCAAGACGCAGCGCAAGAAAATCTTGGCGCGCTTCCTCTCCGACCTCGCGGACTTTGCGCAGTCGCGCGCGCAGCGCCACCGGCACTGCCGGCTGCGCCAGACCCTCGCCAAGCTGATCGAGACGTTCCTGAGCGACTGAGCTCACCACGATAAGAAGACCACATGGAGCTTCGCCCTGTTATTTATCCGAGAGCACACGCCACTGCATTGCAGTCAAACGCAGCAACTGATACTGGACCGCGACCGCAGCGGTGGAGATGGCTAAACATTTGTTTTACCCAAAAATTGACTACCATGTGGTTGGGTTTTCTCGGGTTTTCTGCGCCACAACGTATTGATGAACTTTGGGTGTCCCAACTTTTAGTTGACAGGCGCTGACAGGCTATCGCCAGCTCGAAGGGCCAAGATCACTTGAGCTAAGAAAATTGCAGAGTCCGATCCGAACCAGCTGGGGCATGTTTGGCCTCGCCAAACCGCGCGGCATTCCAATCCAACGCGTTGTCGCAACGCACCCCCGATCTTTGCAGCCTGCAACGCTGGCTGGGACTTGGTCGGTTTTCAGGCAGCAGCTCACTTTCAAATTCCCCACAAAGCTGCAACTGCAACTGATGGTAGCATGAAAGTCGAGGACACCTTCTTGAAGTCGCCAAGGTGACGCGAGCAGCGCTCAAGATTTGGCAGATTGTGGCTCGATACACCTCCAAGCCGCTGCTGTGTCAAGGAGTGGAAGGAGACATGGCGATGGCACAGAACTCGCGGCGAGTCTTTGCTGACGCCGATAGTCTTTCTGACAAGACTGGGGTCGAGCAGAGACAACACATCGCGTTCGAGGACAAGTGCAAGTTGATCACGCCGGAGAAGGCTGCTCTGTACGCGGCGCCGCCCTCTCGTGTTCAAGCGATGGCACTCGCCAATTGGGAGTAGGCGCCCTCTTTCGTCCTGGACGATCATTTGGGCGAGGGATTCCCGAGGGTGAGCTCTGATCGACTGCTGAACAAGTGCAACCCGTTCCTGTCCGGGAAGCGGAGAGCGCCTAGCGACGACATCGCGTCGGAGGCGCCCACGGTCTCGACCGACTGCTCCGCGGCCCCAGAGAACGACACCGAGGACCAGGAGCTGAGCGTTGTCGAGGAGGAGTCGGACGTCGTTGACGAACTGGAACCGGTCACACCACACGCACCAAGTGACGAGGACGTTACTAAGTGCCAGTCGAGCGTGGCGGCTCCGGTTGACAACTCAAAATCAGACACAGCTTCAGACGAAGCTCGTCCTGATGGGGTCGAACCGAAGAAGAAGAAGAAGGCCTTCCGTTGGGTGTGCGTGGTCAACGGCCGCTACATCAAGCGCGAGGCCGAGTCGACGCTGTCGGCGTCGCCGAAGGTTTGCTCGAAACCTAAGGCAGCGACTTTGCCCACCACGCGATGGGTGCAGGTTGGGCACGGCCACTACAAAAAGATCGTAGTCAACGGCGCGACGAGGGTCTGAATCGTAGCTGAGCTAGTGTTTGAGTGCTAGGCGCCGCAGTTAACATTTAATGCTGTAATCTACTGTAGTTGCTGTACCTGGCAAAATAGCTCCTATGCTTGGAAACTCTTCAACTTGAATGGCGTGTCCACAAGTTCGTAGTGACTCAACAATTCAACAATGGTAGATTCCATATGGGGTCTAATACCGAATTGAACCGGGTCAGGGATCCGAATATATCGCCGTAATTTACCAATAGATTCTTACCAAACGGGCTGATCAGAAAAATAGACCGAAATTGGTCCCAATTGATCCATACAATTCCACAAATTGGTCCAGACCAAATATGCATTTCTGGACCAAATCCCGATTTTGCTTACAAATGGATGCTAGCAACAGCTAAAAGTTGCGGACCAACTGAGCTAAAACACCGCTACACACTCTTAACTCACGGTTGGCTATCCATAAATCCTGTAGCCACCTGGCTTGTGTCGCACAGTCACATGACAATACATGTACCGTATATGAGATCTCCTACTTCAGACCCCAGAATATGAAGTTGTACTGTTGTAAATGGTGCACGAGATGTACAAGTACCGACGAATTTATGTACCATGAATGTCAAACAAAACGATGTTTAAAGTAGAGTGCAGATTCCTACTGGTATGCATTTATTAAGCCTCGTTGTCTACATTGTCTTCCCCCATCACAAGCGTATCGATGTCTCGATTCGGGTCTACGAAGTGGCAAAACACGGGAACCTCCTCTAGCAGCCGAGAGAGCAGGGCCCAATCTGGCTCGGCGTCCAACATATTCTGGTTGGTAAGATGAGCACTTCTAACCTGTTTAGGAACGATCATTGCCTTCTCAAACCCACTTGTAACAATCTGGGCCGACAGCGAGTTCCACGCAGATTTTGTCCAACTGATTAGCTGCTGCCTCGAGGGTGGATTCAGCTTGAACGGGATTTTTGCAGTTGAACTTCGGAGCTGCTGTGGCATATTTCTAACCCAATTCTTTCGCATAGCATCTTTTTGGGCCTTATTCCAGGAGATATCCGCTGGCTGGCACGCGAATGTGTAGCCGGCAGGAATGGGCATAAGCTCTACATTTATCAGCCTGGCAAAGATTTTCACGTCCGCGCGCCAGTGGCCGGAAAAATCATCGAGCAGCAACAGTATTGGTATATGCATGTTGGCTCTCGGCAGGAAATGATAAATCAAAAACTGAATAATGAGCTCGCTGTTCCACCAGCCAGCGTGGTTACATAAATTTGCACTCCATTCTGCTCACCCCGAAGCTGTCTCCACAGCGTCACACCAAACCCGTGCTGGAAAGCTGTATTTTCCCAGGCACGCTGCGTGTCAACTGATGGTTTGGTTTTAAAAACCAAAAAGGGGTCGTACTTCTGGCCATGGCTATCTCCAAGTAGCATTAATGTCACTCGATCTTTATCTTTCCCAGCACTTTTCATCCAGACAGTCTTTGCCCCACTCTGGGCCACGGTTTGTGCTGGTGAATATTCATAATTGAGGGCTGGAATATAAATGTGAGATTAGTTTGGGATCAAGGGTGCAATAAATAATAATCATCTTACCGGTTTGGTCTGCATTATATGCTCTATCTACGCCGAGCTCTGCCATTTTCTTTTCCACGTCGAGAACAAAGTTTTGGCAACTTCAGCTGCGTCTTCAGACGTCTTCTGGCTTTGGCGTGTGCGTCGACGGATGCTCAGCATGTTGCGCCGAAGAAACGAGTGCAGCCAAGTTTGGGAGGCAGAAAATTTTCCGGCTGGGAGACCTGCGCTATCGTAGCAGTCTTTTGCCTGCATTTTTACCATCGAACCCGTAATAGGAACACCTTCTTTCCTCAAAGAGTTTATCCACAGGACAATTTGATGTTCCAGCTCACGAGACAAGATTGTCGATGCGCCAAGCTTGCGGTCATTGCAGTGCGACCCGCATCCTGTCTCACACTTCTCCACAATGAGCTCACGCTGATCTAGCCAGTTGTAAATTTGCCGTTTCTTAGGCGGAACTTGAGCGGGTGCAATAGAGGGATAGAAGTTCTTCACAGTCATGTGCATTTTATCTTTGGAGACTACAGCGTCGTAATATTCGATGACGTCGCGCTTGTGGTGGTAAGTTATTGCCACCCGCTTGAACTGCTTGGGTAGCTTCCCGGTTCCGGTTGTCCTGGTCCGCCCATGTTGCTGCCCCGGAGTGCGGACCATGGCGCTTTTCTTGGAATGAAGGGGCACTGTTTGTGCACTGTGCACCGTTTTTAGACTCTGAATTAGGAGATCTCTACTGTCGACGTGGAAGCTGTCATGTATTTGATTGGCTATCGACTGGTAGGAATTAGGAGATCTCTCTGAAGTAGGAGATCTCATATACGGTATGTAGTTGCGTCCACAGAGGCCTCAGAGAGACCGTTTGCAACCGAAGCGAAGCAATGGTCGGCGCGTGGGCCGGAGTAGTTGCTCTTACAAGGAGGTGATATCTATTTACCGACACCTTGCCCGCCATGAAATTGGCGGTGCAAACGAGGAGCTCACGAGTCAGTATCATCCCCCCATCTTACGGAATGGGTGTGCGAAACGGACTTCGGCGGACGGACGAGCGACGAACGTTACGTGAAGATAGGGCGCTTGGTGGAATCGAACCACCGACCATCTGCTTGGAAATGCTGTGCTACCCGAGCCTGCCTAATGGGCACCAATTCTGTCGTCAAATTTATAATCTGTGGCTCGACGTTTAATTTGTACTCCATCCTGGTAAAATGTCCCATCGGAATGGTAAAGTGTAAGGTAACTCCCCAGGGCAAAATACACTTTTTCTTCCGGATCTTGATCAGACTATATCGTTTTGTGTCGCCCTATATCACAGATGGAACTATTTAAATTACGGTCTAGCTCCTGTTCATTTCGGTAATAGACCCCAAAAAAATGTAACCTTCAACAGTTCAGGATCGACAACTGTAAGATTAAAAGCTTACCAGTGATCTACAACGGATACATGGCTACGACAAGGGTCCTCTTCTACGCGCCGTGCACAGCGGTGTAGTTGTAGTAGACCGTGTTCTCATACTCCGAGTCGCAGTACGGGAATGACACGTCCGAGTCCGTCGGAGCGAACAGCGTCTTGCCCGACGTGTACGTCACGTAGCAACCCAGAACAGTGCAGACCACCACCACAATGAGAGCGGGGATCTTCTCGTACATGGGGATGGTGTTCCAGCACTTCTTGAGCAGGAACACAACCGGCAGGATGATGCTGTTGAGCGAGATGCAGGACGCGCCCACGAAGTCCGACAAGTCCGAGAAGTGGTTCTTCAGCACAATGGACAGGACCACAAGCACCACGATGATAGCAACGCGCACCAGCACGTACTTGATCGTGTTGCTGCCTCGGTACTCAGCAGCCTCGGCTTCAGCGTCGCCGTAGTACGGATTCTCAGCATCCGCGACCGAGATGTACGACATTCCCGACCGACGCTCCGAGACATTGGCCGACGCGTTCACGACCGACTCCTTCGCGGGCGTTCCCATGTCGGCATACGTAAGTCCGCTTTCAATGTCGCTCTGTTTCTTCTGGTGCATGCCCAGAGCAAGACGCTCCGACAGGTAGGCCAAGACAACGACACCCCAGTCCGACTTGAAGCCGAGTGTAGTCATACCCGTGTCGGCATCCGGGTAGATTGTGAACAGCAAGTTGCCCGAGATCTGGCAGCCCACGGCCGAGTACGCGGAGCTGGCCAGCACCAGGAAGAGGATCGAGATGAGTGTAATGGTGAAGAAGACCACGCGCGGCATCCGCTTCGGCTCGCTGTGCTGACGTTGCAGGGCCGGGATAACAACACCGGCACCGTAGGCGAGTGACAGGTTACCAAACACACCGGCCACCTGCGAGAACTTGAGGTCCGGTGACGGCACGGACGGGTGGCCGCGCATGCCGTAGAGAACCACCGACACGCCAATGATATCGGCGATCACGGTGCCAGCACATCCAGCGAAGGCAGCACCCGCTCCCTCCTTGAGCGTCGGGATAAGGCACACGGGCAGACACATGAGCGCCATGAAGATGATCCACACAGAGTCACTGAAGGCGCCGGGGAAGAGGCCGTCGAGCAGTGAGCCACCCAGGACGAGGAAGACACAAGGCACCAGCAGACACGAGGCCATCTGAGCCACAACAGCGAGCCAGTGACCCCACTTGCCCATGCACCAGTGGCCGAGGTCGCCGTAAGTTTTCACGGACTTGGGAGCCAGCAGCATGACGCGGCAAATAGCCACGGACGCGTAGATGTTGGAGAAGGCCATGAAGAGCATCGCGATGACGGCGATGATCGGGCCAGCGCGCGAGAAGTTGCCGGGCATACCAAGCGTTCCAACACCGTAGACGCAGCAGAAGACGTTGAAGGCCATCTTGAGGTCCTCCATCGTGAGGAACTTCTCACCGCACTTGCCCATGGTTGTCGGTTCTTGCTTAGAAGGTTGAGGTGAGGGACTTGACTTGGGCGTGGTGAATCCAAAACTGAGAGTCAAGGAGCAGTGCCATTGCGCGCCGCGTGCGTGGTGGGATGCACAACTAGCTAAATGCAGTAGGTTACTGTACATGTACTGTAGGTACATGTAGCTGATACCGATGTGCCCGAGAGAGTCGGAGGATATCGCTGAGATGAAGATGTGCGCAGTCAACTCACTGCGCGTCATGCAGGACAAGGGCCAATGGCAAGAGACCGACGTTTTAGTCGAAGCGGGAGTGGGAGTACTGTACCGGCTCAGCGTCTCTTGGTCAAGTCACCAACCGACACAGTGCGTTTCCTTCATCGCGCACGAGTTCGGTGGCGGCGGTCATTAATCTTTGGGGGTGATATTCGTACAGTGCTGCTTGCTTGCTTGTTCTGCTGTGAGTCAGTGACAGCCTGACCCCCAAGGAGACCGTATCTCTTCACTGCATTTGTGGGTTGCGCAACTTAGATTGAGAGCGTGCCGGCGCCTCTCCGTTGGAGCCGCAGAACTCGCCAACAGCGTTCGAGATCTTGGAGTGACGCCCTGATACGTTGACGGAGACGTTGGTGCTTGGCGGGGCGGGGGTGGCAGCGTCAGCATAGCTCATGGCGCTCCCGATATCGACCTCCTTCTTCTGGTGCATGCCCAACTCAGGAAGATACTCCGACAGGTAGACCACGCAGTACCGAGAAGGCCATGGTACATGTAATGTGTAGCGGTAGGCCAAGACAATGACACCCCAGTCCGACTTGAAGCCGAGCGTGGTGAGCTCGTACTGATGTGCTCAACGCTGTTGAGATCGTCGTTGTAAGGACTGAAGAAGGTCACCTGGTACCTTAGTCTATGCATTACATGTACCATGGCCTTCTCGGTACTGCGTGGTCTACCTGTCGGAGTATCTTCCTGAGTACTAAGGTACCAGGTGACCTTCTTCAGTCCTTACAACGACGATCTCAACAACAGTACCAGCGTAGCCATCGACGGGAATGAATTGCCGGTCCAGAGAGAGCGATTGCAGGACGTTGAAGCTGCTCGCGATGACGAGCTGCGCGCGTAAAGGCCGCGATTGGTCAGCCCTAATCAGATGGCCGCTCATTGTCGGCGATCCCGCCACAGGAGGACGGTCTCTGCGCTCGAAAGTGTCCAACTTGAAATCAGTCGGTCCATCACCGAAACGATCTCACTTAAACTGTACTCAGTACCGTACACTGTACAGTACGTCGTTGCTCCTCCGAGATGGCTGATCAATTGTACAGTACTGTGCTGTATCCAGTTTGAGAGCCCCCCAAAGCAATGCACCGGTAGAAGCCATGAAGGACAGAGCAACAAGCACCAGAAAACGCAGGTATGTACATGTATCAACAACGACAAGCTGATCTCGCCGGCGCTGCTGAGGT
The DNA here is from genome assembly GCA_024679075.1 of Phytophthora uliginosa. Classification (NCBI taxonomy): domain Eukaryota; phylum Oomycota; class Peronosporomycetes; order Peronosporales; family Peronosporaceae; genus Phytophthora; species Phytophthora uliginosa. The sequence continues at coordinate 7,382 of JAIKVD010000591.1, forward strand.
GGGCTCCATACCGCTCGTAGCCAAGTCGGTCCCTGTATCAGCAGCGATCGACAGGATGATGAAAACGAAGACTGGCTCTGTCTTTGTGTTTCCCAGAGCTCTTCCGGAAAGCGACTCGCTCTATAATAATGTACCGCGCCTCTAATCCTGCAGCCCCTGCCAGGCAGGCTGCCTAGAGACGGAGTTTGCGGATGGGTTGGCAATCGTAAAGGCCGCCTCCGTATGTTATGCGCAGATGATTGACAGCGACTTAATCGAGGCAAAGTCAATCAGCTCACCCTCCTATCTAACGCCTAACGCCTCTACCTCAAGCAGGACTTGGCCAACGGATCAGCGTTGTCGGTCTCACTTTCCAATTCACCTCCAGCCTCCCAGTTCACCTTCAGTAACAGTCAACCAGGCAACGATGGCGAGCGGGAAGTTCATGACGCTCGAGGACTTCAAGATGGCCTTCAACGTCTTCTGCTGCGTCTACGGTGTTGGAACGCTTGGTATGCCCGGCAACTTCTCCCGTGCTGGACCGGTCATCGCCGTCATCGCGATGGCCTTCATGGCCTTCGCCAACGTCTACGCGTCCGTGGCTATTTGTCGCGTCATGCTGCTGGCCCCCAAGTCCGTCCGCACCTACGGTGACCTCGGCCACTGGTGCATGGGCAAGTGGGGTCACTGGCTCGCTGTTGTGGCTCAGATGGCCTCGTGTCTGCTGGTGCCTTGTGTCTTCCTCGTCCTGGGTGGCTCACTGCTCAACGGCCTCTTCCCCGGCGCCTTCAGTGACTCTGTGTGGATCATCTTCATGGCGCTCATGTGTCTGCCCGTGTGCCTTATCCCGACGCTCAAGGAAGGAGCGGGTGCTGCTTTCGCCGGCTGCCTCGGCACAATCATCGCTGACGTCATCGGTGTGTCCGTCGTGATGTACGGTATGCGCGGCCACCCGTCCGTGCCGTCACCGGACCTCAAGTTCTCGCAGGTGGCCGGTGTGTTTGGTAACCTGTCACTCGCCTACGGTGCCGGTGTTGTTATCCCGGCCCTGCAACGTCAGCACAGCGAGCCGAAGCGGATGCCGCGCGTGGTCTTCTTCACCATTACACTCATCTCGATCCTCTTCCTGGTGTTGGCCAGCACCGCGTACTCGGCCGTGGGCTGCCAGATCTCGGGCAACTTGCTGTTCACAATCTACCCGGATGCCGACACGGGCATGACCACGCTCGGCTTCAAGTCGGACTGGGGTGTCGTTGTCTTGGCCTACCTGTTCATGCAGCTGCACATTACCATCGCCTTCTCGGTGCTGCTGAACCCGGTGTTCTACCTGTCGGAGCGTCTTGCTCTGGGCATGCACCAGAAGAAACAGAGCGACATTGAAAACGGGCTCACGCACGCCTACGCCGCCACCCCTGCGAAGGACTCTGTCAGTAACTACGCTGACGGCGCTACCCCGGCCAAGGAATCTGTCGCCAACGCCTCCGTGAACATTCCTGAGCGCCGCTCCAAGATCTCGTATGTGTCTGTAGCGGACGCTGAGAACCCGCACTACGGTGATGAGGACGCCGAAGCCGCCGAGTACCGCGGTGGCAACGCCATCAAGTATGTGCTGCTGCGTGCTGCTATCATCGTGGTGCTTGTGATCCTGTCCATTGTGCTGAAGAACCACTTCTCGGACTTGTCGGACTTTGTGGGCGCGTCCTGCATCTCGCTCAACAGCATCATCCTGCCGGTTGTGTTCCTGCTCAAGAAGTGCTGGAACACCATCCCCATGTACGAGAAGATCCCCGCTCTCATTGTGGTGGTGGTCTCCACTGTTCTGGGTTGCTACGTGACGTACACGTCGGGCAAGGCGCTATTCGCTCCGACGGACTCGGACGTGTCATTCCCGTACTGCGACTCGGAGTACGAGAACACGGTCTACTACAACTACACTGCTGTCCACGGATAAGCAACTCCCCCGGTAGTCATAACGGTATCGTTTCTGAGTTTTTAGAGGAATACCATGTGTGCGTTTCAATTGATGCTATGCGTACACCTTTAAATGTTTGTACTATCACCACACACAGCCTTCAGGTCGCAGGTCAGGGTCCATGAGGAAGGTGTTGAGTATCTGCGAGACCTCGAGGAACCGTTGACACTGGCCCCCTCCTCTTCGATACGACAAGTCCTTCGCGGCACGTAGAAGTTGGTTCACAAAGCGCTGGAGCTTCCTCTTCCTCATGTGAACCTGCAGCCTCCGCCAACCTGTCCACGCTGCCCAGCGCCCTTTATTGGGGAATCTCGACGGGAAGCTCTCGACCGATGCAATCCACGTCACGCGACTGCAGTAGGCGCACCACCGCAGGTGTTCGCGGTCGTGCACTATCTTGGCGATTCGCTTCCGGAGCTCTCGAAAGGCGGAGTAGCGGTGTTCTACCTGATATTCCGGTTCCGCCTCCTCCTTCTCCTGCTCCAGTCGCGACCTTCGCTCGCTCTTGGTCTCTCCTGGAGTTGTCGGCAGCCCCTTTTGGACGTACTGCAGGTACACGTCGAGCACGTACACGGTAGCGCCGTCTTCATCTGCCCCGTCGTAAGTTGCGCAGACCTTGACGCGCTGCACCTGGTTGAGCGTGAAGGCGTGCTTGGAATTGTTGGAGAGTGCGGATAGTCGCCGTCCGAGGTCGCCGTCCTCCTGCACCAAGTCGAATTCGACGTCGGGGTCAAAGATGGACCTCATTCCTCTGGACGCTGGTTGTGAACTGGAGCGACCATCGAGGACGGAAACAGTGGAGACCAATGCATTGGTAGGTGGTGTCGCTGGCCTTCTCCGAACGTTCGGACTTGCAAGGTGTTGGCTCCTGTGGAGCAGCAGGTTCACATGGCTCCGAATGGGTTTTTTAGGGTACCGGTAGTGGATTTTTTATTTATTCCACCCACCCTCGCTGGGGTGGGTTTGGGGTTATTTGTTTTCATAGGCATCACTGCTTAATTTTTTTTGCTGTAGACGGTCTATAAACACAAGTTACACCGCCGGCATATTCAGCTTTAGGGGCTGTCGTCCTCAAGTCGAGACCCTCAACTTGGCGGCTTGATACTTCAGAAAGCCGAGTCTCCTTCAGCAAAGCGCGAGATCTGGACCGTCAAATGTGGTCGTCTGTCCATAACGAACACATGAAGTCGCCAAGCCGCCGGCACCGAAAGTTTCATAGGAATCTCCGAATGTCCCGATAGTTGCGAGTCACGAACACCCTCCTGAAAGGTTTTTCCAACGCTGAAACGCCCCTACCTATAATACTCATTGTGTACACATACAAATGGAGACTCTCGTCCTACAGCTAAATCTGATAAGCTTATGAATAATGCTCCAACCCATGGAGAAAATATCTACAGATGAGTGCATGAAAACCATTTTGTGTGTCTCTTGGCAGCGCGCCTTACATTCGGTACATGTTGCAGCGCAGCTGGTAGGCACAACACGGAGTGGCGATAGCCTGTCGTCACTCCGAGGAGAAAGGAGCCCGTCTTCACCCACGCTTCTGTGGTTCACTGGCACGGCCGACCGAGCCTTTGACCTTGCACGATCCCATCTGCTGCAACGACTTTTTAATCCCGACGCGAAAGCAGCGCCAGTCTCACTTCCAAACGAGCGTGATGGGGGGCGGATCGCTCTTCCAGGTCGGCAACGATGTCGAGTTCTGGCGGGTGTTGGTGCAGTTGAGCATCTTGGCCTTCTGCCTGGTTCTCTTCGAGGCTTTACTGCACCACGTCGAGCACAAACTCTCTCGGTACGACAAGTACCAGCACATGCTTCGCAAGGCCTATCGAGAGCTCATGATCCTCGGGTTGTTGAGTCTTGGGCTCAAACTACTCAAGGAGGTGCCAGGAATCCACGCCGACAGCAAGACGATGCTGGCCTTCCAGGTGGCCGACCTGGCCATCTTCATCCTGGCGCTCGCTCTCATCCTGCAAGCCATCATCGTCTTCTCGCAGCTTCGCAAGCACAACAAGGTGGCGGATCGGACTGAATTAATCACTGCACAGGACCTGGTGGACGCGTTGACCCCTCCGGCTGGAACACCCCCCACTTCAGGACCAGTTTGCAGCGGAACTTCCTCCGGTTGGTTCGGTCGGTCACGTCGCACTACAGGTGCTGCGTTCGACAAGGAGGTGATAGAGCGGAGACTGCTCCGCCACTTGTTTCTTCGGCGCTTTGGTCTCCCTCAGCTTTTCCCGTTCTCCAAGTACCTTCGTCGAGCTCAAGCGAGACACATCTCGCACATGATCGAGGTGGAGCCTTCGATGTGGGTGCTTCTGCTCGCTGTGGCGTGGGCGATCTGCGGCTTCGTTGCGGTCCTCGACAGCATTGAGGTCGATCTACCTGAGAGCCACGAACTGGTCGAAGTGTTGATGATTTTTGGGTGGGTCTTGTTGGTACTTCACCTCGTGGTGCTGCTCTACTTCCGCTGGAGTGTGCGCCAGCTTCTGGCTGCTGCTGGCTACAGCGACAACGAGGCCACGCTGGTGGATAACCTACGAGCGATCGCTGAAGAGGAGGCTCTGGCCTGGCAAAATGAAGCGGCCGATACTGCTCTGGACACGATGAACCGAGTGCAGGACGAACTGGAAGAAATCGAAGATCGCAGGAACGCTGAACGCCACGTGCTACTGCGTAAGGATGTCGGGCTTCAGCTCGTCGCGACCTGTTGTCGCAACATCAACAAGATCGGCGTCGCGAAGCTGCGGACAGGGAGAGTTCCGACTGGAGTTCAGGCTGGGACGCCGCATATTCACATCCGATTCTTCTCCCGCAAGGCCTGGCAAGTCAACGTCATGTTCCTGCTCATTCTGAACGGCTTCTTCATCGCCCTACTCGTGCAGTGCGCGGTGTACGACCTGGATGACATCTACGAAGAGTCTGGGCTTCTCCCCGCCATTTTGGTCCCGCTTCCGTTGCTTTTGAACGTTTTTGTGTTCCAGCAGCGCATGTTCCGCTACTTCGTGATCATCTGCAGCGTCCTCCGCGTGGATTCCAACACGCTTGGTGAGGTGGTGAACCATTTCAGTGAAATTGTCGAGATGCGCTCCGAGTTTGGCTCCTCACTGCTCGAGTGCCTCAAGGAAGGAGACTACACCATCGTGGATCTGCGTCGAGAGCTGCACGCGTACGATCCCAAGCAAACGGGATTGATCGACGTTGACAGACTTCGCTTTGTGTTGGCCGCGTTCGGGTTCCGATTGACGCGATTCCGATTCAACAGCGTCGCGATGATGCTGTTCGAGCTGAATGGGACCAGAGTCGAGTATGGCCAACTTCTTCGACTGCTGCTACTTGCTCAGAGCGAGCACCAGCCCGAAAGCGTATCACAGCGGCGCCAGCACCCGCTCTTGCAACGCAGCTTGACGTCTATGGACGATAGTGGGCGAGGCAGCTTGCGTGCGAACCATGTAGCGGCACCTACCACCGGACGGCAGGTGCCTCTGCTGTCTCAACCGAGTTTGGGCTCCGAACCAAGGCCGAGTGACTTCGTCAGTGGGCCAGGCTTGCCACCGATGCGTCCGGTTTCAGTCAGCGCAGCGTCCGACTCGAACACGAACCTGAAGACTGATAACGGAACTCGCCCACGTCCTCCTATGGTGGAGCGTAGCTACACGCACCAGTTTGCTGGCTCGAGCTCTCGAGCACTTCACGACATGTTTAACATCCGAAGAGTATCGGACTCACAGACCGACACGGTGCCTTCCGACACGGTGTACACCGTACTGTAGGCTAACTACATGTAGAACTTAGTGGTATGATTATGAACCCTGCCAGCGAGCAGGAACCATTCAACTTGTTTTTCTTTTAACCCACGCGGTTACGATGACGAATGTATGCGGAATTACGAAGATAAGTAGAAGTAAGTTAGTATTATGTTCAAATTACATGTACGATACGACAAGGCCGACTTCCGTGTTGCAGGGTAGCTCTTGATGGCATACCATGGTACACAACAGCCAGGAGTTGGCGCAGCTGCCCGTCTCGAGACACTACAGCTATGGTGTAGGTTGGTAAGCAAAAGCAAATAACTCAACTTGTTTATCACTCATTGCTGCAAGCTGGTACAGGAGTGTTTACAGTTCATTAGATCACATTATCGCACTCTGTCGTGTTTTCTCTCTGCTACGAACACGCAGTTGGTGAGGCTGGCCACGTCGAGTTGATTACCAGCTTGCGTACATGCCAAAAGTAACTTACCAGCATTTGACCCTTTTGCATGTGAACGCAAGTACCAAGCAAGAAGGTAATCGACGATCAAGGATATGAGAGTGCGTCGATCACAGAAGCGCCTTGTTCTTCATCGTGTCGGATTTCTCCAGTTTTTACCATTCTCGAAGTGCTTTTTTTGTACCCAAATTTGTTTATGGTCGAAAGGGGTCCAGATGGCTGGTGTGTTTCTATCTTCGTGGGTTATCCTCGTCCTGAGCGGATAGGAGCTCGCCTAGAACTTTGTGACCAACACGGTCGAGCAAGGCAAGATTAAACAGTTTGTTCGCTGGATGGTGCAGGGTGTCAGGGTTGACACCCACAGGCAAGATTAAACAGTTTGTTCGCTGGATGGCGCAGGGTGTCAACTGGATGGCGCAGGGTTAACTGGATGGCGCAGGGTTGACACCCTGCGCCATCCAGCGAACAAACAATTCTTTTAGTAAGTTACTTCGGAAAAAGCGACATGGCGGGGGGATCGCTTTTCCAGGTTGGCAACGCGGTCGAGTTCTGGCGAGTGCTCGTGCACTTGAGCATCTTGGCGCTCTGCCTGGTTCTCTTCGAGGCTTTACTGCACCACGTGGAGCACAAGCTTTCGCGTTACGACAAGTACCAGCAAATGCTTCGCAAAGGTTATCGAGAGCTCATGCTTCTGGGCTTACTCAGTCTCGGACTGAAGGTGCTCAAGGAATTCCCAGGCATTCAAGCTGACAGCCAGACGATGCTGGCCTTCCAGGTGGCCGACCTGGCCATCTTCATCCTGGCGCTTGCTCTCATTCTCCAGACGATCACCACCTTCTCGCAACTACGCAAGCACAACAACCTAGGAGATCGCACCGAACTGATCACGGCTCAAGACCTGGTCGACTCGATGAGTCCGCCGCCTGCGGCTTCTTCTAGTACAGAGCGAACTGACACCAACTCTTTCTCGTGGTTCCGTTGGTCACGCGAAACTACGCGCGATTCATTCGACAAGGAGGTCGTACAGCAGCGACTACTTCGCAATCTCTTCCTTCGGCGCTTCGGACTTCCTCAACTCTTCCCGTTCTCCAAGTACCTGCGTCGGGCTCAAGCGAACCAGATCTCGCATATGATCGAGGTCGAACCTTCGATGTGGGTCCTCCTACTCGCTGTGGCGTGGGCCATCTGCGCGTTTGTTGGTGTCCTCAAGAACCTGAACGTCGACATGCCCGAGAGTCGAGACCTCGTTGAAGTGTTCGTGGCGTTTGCTTGGATTCTGGTCGGACTTCATGTTGCAGTGCTGCTGTACTTCCGGACGTTCATGCGGCAAATTCTCGTCGCCGCAGGCTACAGTGACGACGGTGATAAATTGCTTGACAATCTCCAAACAATCGCTGAAGAGGAAGCCATTGCGTGGCGCAACGAAGCTGCTGACAGTGCGTTGGATGCCATGAACCGAGTCCAAGAGGAGCTCGAAGAGCTCGAAGATCACCGAGATTCCCAACGACACGCGCTGCTTCGACACGATACCGGGCTCCAGCTCGTGGCAGCTTGCTTTCGTAACATCAAGCGAGTCGGCATTGCCAAGCCACGCGAAGCGAGCGGCGTGCAGCCCGAGTCTCCGGATATTAACATCCGAAACTTCTCTCGAAAGGCCTGGCACATGCTGGTGATGTTCCTGCTGATGCTCAACGGATTTTTCATCGCGCTGCTTGTCCAGTGCGCAGTGTACGACTTGGACGCAGTGTACGGAGACTTCGGGTTGATCCCAGCTATAATGGTCCCGCTTCCTCTGATTTTGAACACTTTCGTGTTCCAGCAGCGCATGTTTCGCTACTTCGTGACAGTTTGCAGCGTCATCCACGCGAGCCTATAGTACTGTGTACGCGTCGGTGGATGGTGATACATGAACTTGGGAGTCCGAAGCTCTTTGAATATTGAACATGTCGTGAAGTGTTCGCGACGTCGAGCCAGGAAACTGGTGCGAGTGGCTGCGGTCCAGCACCGGATTGCGTCCATTGCGGTTTTTCATGTTTGGTTGTGAGTCGGATGTCGCGGTGATCGAGACCCGACTGATCGGTGGTAAGGTTGGGGTGCTTAGCATCGCGAAGTCACTCGCTCTTGTGTCGGATCTGTCAGATCCCATGCTTGTGCGTGCCAAGAGCGGCCGTTGACGCGCAGAGAGAGCTGTCATCCTGTCCGAGCGGAAGCTACGCGCGCCGTCGTCGAATGACATGATACTTTGCCGCAAAAGTGGATGCTGGCGTTGTTGGTGCCCTTGGACACTTTCTCGGGGAGATTCCGCTTGAGAAACCATCAACAGACGAAGAAGTTGGCCGTACTCGACTTTTGTTCCTCTCAGCTCGAACAATAGCATCGCGACGCTGTTGAATCCGAATCGCGTTAGCCGGTAGCCGAACGCAGCGAGGATATTCCGAAGCTGATCGACGTCAATGATCCCAGTTTTGTGCACGTCATAGGCGTCCAGCTCGGCGCGTAGGTCGAGAACCGAAAAGTCTCCATCCCTTAAGCGTTTGAGCAGCGTAGCCGCAAATTGGGATCGTAGCTCCACGATCTCACTGAAATGGTTCACAACCTCCCCCAGCGTGCTGGCGTCACCGGTAGCTATAGTGCAGGTAGACCTTCAGACTCTCAATTATAAAGCTTACCATACATATTATCATACGCGTATGAGATACCGACTTCCTCGATGGTAGGTCTCTCTTCAAAAGTAGGCGACGACGTCGAAATCTGTCATATCTTCTTGTACAGGTACGATAAGAAAATCTCTCACCTCCTCCTCGCGAATCTGCCGAGTCGATGAAAGATGGTGACGCTCTCGCTACAGTGTGCGATCGTCGGCAAGGTAGGAGACACTTTCGAGGTGAAGATCGACGATGCCGAGAAGGTTTCCACGTTCAAGAAGGCGATCAAGGACAAGAACCCGAATTAAAGGATGTCGACGCCAAGAAGTTGCAGCTCTTCCTGGCGAAGAGGAAGGATGGCAAGTGGCTACTGGAGAAGAGTGATGCTGCGCAGAGCTGGGAGGTGGAGAGACTGTGCCTGAAGTAATGGAGATGATCGCCGACAACAAGATGATGCTATCGTGGACAATTGAAGAAACGTTGGACGATTTCAAGATGACGGGAGAGCTCGCTCCAAGCTCCAAGCAGGTACACGTGCTGGTTTCCGATGGGCCAAGTCTAGTTGCCCAGGTTAACTCGGCAAGAACTCACAGTGAAAACCGACGGAACCGCTGGCGTGAACTCAACGATATCCTCGACAAGAACAAGAAGGCGAAGACAAATGGTGAAGATGGCTCGTCGACCGGGTCCTCGTATGTGAGATGGAGCGAGGTCAAGAGTGTGTTTGACTACGAATCCTACAAAAATGCGCAAGCCGATTCCCGCCTATGGAGCTCTAGCGACTAGTCTGTCCTAGTCACCGGCTCTTGGGCCTTTCACGCCGTTCAAAACGGCAGGACTCCGCGATGAAGGCAGCACCGCTTGTGTTTCCGTTCTAGAACAGCATCTCGATGTTCTTGACTAGGATGTTCTTGGCGCCGTTCAGGTCTCGGTCCATGTGTGCGCCGCAGAAGGCGCACTT
>JAIKVD010000592.1:0-17147 GCA_024679075.1 Phytophthora uliginosa
ATGGTACGAATATATTTTGTTAGTTATGATCCAACGTTACTCTGGTCCTGGTCTACTTTGGCGTCTACTCCTACTTGGGCCATTTGAGTTATCTAGCTCAACCCTGGCGTATCTTACCAATCTTTAGTGGCGTGTTGTCCTTGCTTGTCTTGCAGGTGCTTGGTATCGATGGTTTATGGTGCTGGCACTCTTTTTAACCCTTTAAGGTGGCCTGCATTTCAGTGGCGGTCACGACTACGGGACCCTTGTTTTACTACCGCTACATGTAGTAGTACTGCTGTGTTTGTTGCTGCTATTTGGCCGAAGTGATAGATTCTAGTTGCGTAGTAGTAGCATGCACTTGGCCATCACCTACCGTCTAAAGAGCTGGGCGGCGACTTCTACTGTACTCAGCTAGAAGGCTTTGAGCCAGAACATTGCGGTGGCAACCCTGGTGCGTCTCCACTATCATGCAAGCCACCTGCACAACTAGCAGCAGAGTGGGCATTTACGTGTACCGTTAGTTAGTAGCTGGCCCCGGCCGTTTACATGGAGGCGACTCGTTGTGCACCGTAGTAGCCATGCAGGGACTCCTTGTGCACGTGGCTACTGGATGTCTGCGAGGCTGGCTTTATAGCTTGCTATACAGCTTTCTTACGACTTACTTCGAAGTACTGCTATAGCAACTTGCTTCACCTGATTGAATTCAAGACGAAAAGTGGCATAATGTGACGATGCAGCGACTCTTCATGATCTTTTCCATGTCAATTGGATCAGATTCGGTTGTCAGTGTCACACTGTCGAATGGATCAGGTGAGAGCCGCGCCGCACACAGATTTAGGCGCATCCAGATTTAGGCATTTCGAGTTAGGAGGTGAGCTACATGTATTAGATATATAGGCTCTCTAAGGCCCTTCCTGCCAAGGCTATAGGGACTTCGTAGTACTGACGTACAGGAATCCTGCGGAAGGGCAACGATTCGAGTAAAGTAAGGTCACCCCTCAAATATAAGAGCGGACCACGGGCTGGCTGAGGCCGACCATAGTTTGGTCCAAACGTATGAGCTGACCCTGTTCACACGACATGCCCTGGCACAGGCTCAGACTCGTGACAGAGGTCTTGACATGGGGTACAGTGACATGGTGTAGTGGCGACAGCTTCAGGCAACTCGATCCACCGAGGCCCTGAATCAGGCTCCTTCCACAAAAGGATTGCATGTGTGCTGTCAACTGAAAAAGGTGGAATTTCCATAAACCAACCTTAATTCTCTGGATTTTATATCCAGAGTCTCGCATCGAGGTCATACGCCGCGTACATCTCATAACCTTATAAAACGGATTGAAAATGAGAGACAAGAAGGTCAAATTACCTTGTAGACTGCATAGCCTGCTAGATTTTAGTATTATTCGTGACGGTTGACCCATCTGCTGAATATAAAGACAGAGAGCCTGTTAGAAGAGATACTCTCTGTCATTGGCTTATAACTGCAACATTGTAATATCCGTTACCGTCGCGCAACCTAGACGGATAAACTTTGTGCTCGACTGCTTTTGGGCGGCCAAGGGAAGGGATCATTTGCTTCCATCTTTTTCAAGAGCACATCTTTAATACGTCCATCTTTTCCAAGAGCACATCTTTAATACGTACGAGTAGCCTACACATGTAGCCATGTCAAATGTGCAGACTATAGATTGGTCAATTTTTACTGAGATAGCAAGTAGTGGTAAGGTATGCTGCTACGGGATTAATTCGTTCGCGTGGTGCTCCCCTCCCCCTTAAATTAAGTGTATTTAGAACTGGTTTGGGACTATACTTGCATTTAAACTACAGGTGAGTGGCACGGGGCAGATGGTGCGGCTGCGAAGCAGGCGCAGCAGATGCTCCTCTCGGTCGCTATCTCGGCCCCCGCGAAGCGCTAGTACTTAAGTATAGCACAACGTATTTTATCGTGCTCAAATTTCAGAGCTTCTTCGTGCAACGCGCGATTTATATATGATATTTTAGTCCTATGTTTGTACATGTATTTCGAACTGCGAACCCCCCCCGGGCGCGTCGTCCGGGTCCCCCAATAAAAAAAGTTTTTTTCTCCACGCAGAAGACGAGTTTGTTGAGCCGTCATTGCTCGAGAACGGCTGAATGAACTTTGCTGGTGTTGCAGCCAACAGATAGCTGAGAGACTCTTTTTGCAACCGTGTGACCAGATCGCACTTCAACAAATGGTTAACTAGCATTCTTTTGTTTTGCGCAGTCTCATATTCAGTCCGGGCTAATTCGCTCTCGTACGGCGACGTATTTTTCTATCTCTGTTTCCTTTTAGCACAAGAGGAAGTCCCTCCAAAGAGCAAGAACATGAATAGTTGATCTTTGCGTCCGAGTCCCTTACTTTCTACGTGTTGTTACCTGAAACGAATCTGCGGCCAATATATTGGCATACGCTTCTTCTTCGGACAGTGCACGACCTTCCTCTCCGCACGATCGCTGTCGCCTCGGCCTGCTTTTCAAGTGCAAGGACACGATTTGAAGATCTTGCACTTGAAAAACAGGCCGAGGCGACAGCGATCTTTGAGGCGACCACTGCGACTCCCGATCAGTCTGCACGGATGCCAGCACGCCCAGACTGCAGCTGCAATTTGTTGCTGCTACATTCTGAATGTGGTATGAATGTATACGGTCACGCACGCAGTACCGTGAAATTAATCCGTTGAGGCTGTCCACCCCCTCATTCTTCGGGTATTCCCAGTATAATTTGTATTTAGAGGTCTGCTACTCTCCCAGTTAGCGTATAAAAAAATGTGGGAGCCTTAGCATGCGTACGTCAGTCTTCAAGACGTAGAGTATAAGGTATACTAGTATACATTCACGAAGGCACTGTTGGAGGAAGTTCAAATAACTGAAATAATTTGAAGGTTCACCCACTTTTTCATATTACGATCGAACCGACTCTTGCCGATTGTTTGTACATACCTTTCAAGGTATGTTTAAAAATGTGCGGATGCCTCTTGGTGTGACGGTCGGTAAACATTTACCTCCTGTACCCTGGGCAAAGCTTAACTAGTCGCCACTACTGGATTCTGTAGGATCGGGTTTGGGATTGGCTACACGGCTTTCTTGGGCTGCCAGTGAGGACGGGTAGTAGATTTGATTTAGTTCGCAATTAGCATCCCAACGAACAAGCAATACACATTGTTGCTGGTGGAAGTTCCAGCTCCCAATCTGCCGTGTTCTAGTGTCTTCAAGCTACAACAGGTCCCACTTGGGCTGCAAACAAATTTTGATCATTTAATGATCAAGACCCTCGGTACCTTGAATTTAGCAACGCAGACAGCGGAGCCCTGACATCAACGTACCGGCTGCCAGGATCTGGAGTAGAAAAAGTACATGGAACTGGCTCGAATTAAACTGGTTCCGAGTATAGCGATCCTTTCCCGAGCCACGAGCAGCGAGGTTGAGCCCATACAAGGGCGACCGCCGGGGGCTGCAGTGGAGCCCCCGGATCCGGGAAGCCATGGCGGCAGGCAGCAACATGCGGTCCAAGAAGAAGACCAAGAACGCAAGGTGGTCTACAGCCAAATCTCGATAGTATCGGAGACTCAGCCGTCACAAGAAGGAGCGACGGTTGAGGGCGATCAAGACAGTCAGACCACCGTCGAAGAAGACGAACTGAAGACAGAATCATCTCCGGTGAGTCAACCGGAGTCGCGGGTGCAAGAGGAGAAGAAGGTAGCTCGCCCAGCGACAAGCAGAGCGGGAGTGGAGGCGACGAGTACAGAAGTCCAACCCATGGAGATGTTTGAAGCCGTAGTGGCAGCCATAAAGGCGACTCCGAAGGAATCACCGAGGGAAGAATTGCTCACGACGATAGCGGCGCTATTTGCGATCTCGCATCGACATTCTTTGTGCGCTCATCTAGACAAGGAAATTCGGGCCTTAACGGATCAGGAAGCGGCAAGCGAAATTGGCGCCCTTACGCGGTTGAGTCGGCATTTGTAAGCGCTCATCATAGTAGAGGGGTACAGGTCGGCTTACTCAACAGCAACGAACTCAGTGGACTGGTTTGCCATCGCGCGCTTCTTCTGCACGGTCCTCGAGTATGGGCCACATGAGCGCGGCAGTCATTGTCAGCAGCAGCTGTGAGCAGCCACCCGCCGGGGCAAGAGAGGCGGAGCAACAGGCTGCTAGTGACGCTTACGGGCGGCACGTGTATCTGCGAAGGAGACGGAAAGAAGAGGAACCGAGAAAAACTAAACTCAAGGGTAAAGACTGCCGGAGGTTCGAAACGCTAAATGTGCGTGGATTCACGGAGACGAGTCGAATCAAATGGCTAAGAGCGTGGAGGAGGACACCGGTCTTTGCGAGACCGGTAGCGTGGTTATTTCAAGAAACACACGTGGGCTCCGCGGGGGAAGCAGCGGAGTAGACGGCAACATGGAGTAGGCTATGGGGAAAACATAACGAGGCAGGCGGACCACAGCGTTCACACCGAAAAGGCAGGAGTTGCGATCCTGCTAAATCTAAGTGAAGCAGGAAGGACGAGTCCGTCGCAACAGGATAAATAGACGCAACGAGCGATGGAAGTGACGGTCGGAGACCTTCACGTTGTCAACGTGTACGCGCCGAACACACATAAGGGGAGAGAGGAGTTCTTCGGAGAGCTCCAAAGGTGGCAATGTACTGCCGCTGACGTGATACTTGCCGGAGATTTTAACAGCGTGCAGAGCCCTGCATTGGCCAAACTAGGAGGCCAAAGATCAGAGAGGCCGGAAAGCGCGGAACTAGGGAATCTAGTCAGGCAACTGCAGCTGGAAGACGCCCGTACGCAAGAGGAACATGCCGAGGAGGATGTAGAAGAGATTGAACCAAAGGCAACTGCAGCTGGAAGACGCCCGTACGCAAGAGGAACATGCCGAGGAGGATGTAGAAGAGATTGAACCAACACAATTTTTCACGTACTGGGGACCAGAGGCACCCAGTCGGCTAGACAGGTTCTATGTGCCGATTAGTTGGACAGCAGTCGTGCAATGGGTCTCGGTGGATAAACCCGAAGTAGCCTCCGACCATCAACGTGTGCGTATTCACTTTAGGGACGAGAGGCAACCAAGCCCTAAGAGAAGGAGCCGCAGGGGAGTCACATACCCCATTCGAGCAGCGCAGCAGGAGCGAGTCCAACAAGAACTGATTGATGAACTCGTGGAGGCCGAAGTCGGGAGGGACGGCACGGCGGCTAGCTGGAATAAAACAGCAAAAGCCTGCACAGCCTGCATCCGGAGAGTAGCCAATCGAGAAAAGCAACAGAGAAAAGAAACAGTCCACAAGATCAGCGCTCAGAGCAGAGCGAAGCTAGTCTCGAGATCAGAGCTGTTCAAAGTAACAGAAAAAGACATACGTGAAGAGCACTTGGTCAGGCTTGGACAACGGTTGGAGCGAATCACCGAGCAACAACGGTGGATCTTCAAGCGAGTCTCCAATTGGGAGAAAGATCAAACGATATCGAACATACGACATATCAACGGGGAGCCGTTCAAGCGAGAAATGCCGATAGCGAATACGTTTTCGTCCGAATGGAAACCAGTACTTGTAGTCGTGCATAACACAATCCCACCGGAGGATTTGGAAGAGGAGTTCGACAAGTTCGTGACAATTCCCACTTCGAGGCGGGTGTCAACGCAGCAAAATGTGGAATTGATGAAGGAGATCAACAATTCCCACTTCGAGGCGGGTGTCAACGCAGCAAAATGTGGAATTGATGAAGGAGATCACAGCGGACGAGGTAATACAAGCAATTGCTGCTCTCAACAGGCATAAAGCTGCCGGGCCAGATTGTCTAAACAACGACTTATTTAAGGACGCTGAAGCAACAAGCTCGCCCAGAGGCAGTGGCAACCGCCTCGGTCGCCGCGGAACCGCGCGCCGGTAGTGGCTGCTGCCCAAGAATCGGCGCCGTCGGAGGTTAGTCGCAGTCAGCAAGGCGGTGGGAAACCGCTCCGTGGTATTCACCTCTGTGATGACAGTCGCACTCAAGATGGGGTGCCGGTATGCGGTCGATGCAACTTCAAGGGGTATGATCGTGCGACGTGCAAGCGGATGACGATGAGCTGCCGTCGTTGCGGGTGCTGGGCCCCATCATGCGAGCTGCCTCCCGATAATAGTTCTCAACGACCCACGCCTACTGGAAATGGTCGCCAGTCCTACGGGGTTTGCTACTTCTGTCGCGAACCAGGTCACTCCGTGGCCGTCTGCCCCTCGTTAGCTGCGTTGCGTGAGATGGTGCCGATGCTTAAGAACCCTGGAGGCGCCTCGAGCAGTCCCGCCCCTCGCCAATGATGGGGGCAGGAGGAAGGAGAGGAGGGAGCCACTCCTTTCTCTAGTCTAGAGGATGGCTCAGGGAACGGAAGCGAGGAGAGGCCAGGAAGAGGGCACCTCGTGACCGCTGGGGAGAGAAGAAGCGAGATGAAGAACGAGAGCGAGGAAAAGAGCTGAAACAAGGGGACGGAATGGTCGAGATGGACGCGAGAGCAAGGCGCTCTTCGACCAGAGAATGGATCATGAACAATACGAGAGAAGAGGAGAGTCCAGGGGCGGCGAGTCGCGAGGAAGCGCGAAGACGACAAGGTGGATGGAGTGGGCTCGGTCGAGGAGAAAGGGCCGACGAGAAACGAAGAACGAGGCGAAGAGGATGCTCAAGGGGGCGATGGCAAGGATGACTCGGACGAGACCGACGTTGAGGGAGTAAATGGCCGAGTGGAGGCCGTAGTGGAGGCAGACTTGCCCCTGAGCGACGAGGACGCCGCCGCGGAGAGCAACTCAGCCACGGGAACGGTTGAGGTTGTGAACCAGGAAGTTGCAGCTCCGACGAGGCCGCCGCGAGGCGAGGGTGTGAGTGAACAAGAAGACGGTGATCAAGCAGACGATGCTCCGGAGGAAGCAATCGAGGACAAGATGCCGATGTTAGCCGCAGGAACGAGCATCGACGGATCTGGCGAGAAGACTGTGAGACAGGCGCCGCTACGCGGCATCTTGAAGAAAAAGGAGAGCAGCCTTCGCTGGAAGGCTGAGGAGCCCTCCCTGCGCTATTGGGGCGAGGGTGTCGAGCTGAGCGAGACTGAGTTCGTGAGCTGGGGGTGACTTCGAAGAAGTCGGGGAGTCTGACGTCGCGCCGAGGGCTGCTGCAGCAGAGCAGACCGACTCGGCGAGCGTCGTCGCCAACCCCGAATCGACTGTCACCAAAAGCAAAGACGGCGCCGTTACTGTGGAAGTTGGTTAAGAAGATGCCCGTCGGGACCTCACGGCGCGAGAAGCTCCGGCGAGATCGAGCTATGACCGCCTCTTTACCGACGAGGAACTGGATGCTTTGGAGAATAACCTGGAAGAAACGGTTCCTATCGACACCGAAGTCGCCCCTGAGTCAGAGGAGTACGACAAGGAACTCGAAGATCGATTATACCGGCTGGACGAAGTCGAGCGCAAGAGGAGGGTGAAGGAGAACGCGGAAGCAGTCAAATAACCTTCCCTTGCCGATATGGCTAAGCTCTTGGGCGTCCCCCTGGAGACGCTAGAGCGTACTCGAGAGGCGTCGCCCGCAGGGAGCTCCTCGCTTGAATACTGGGAAAAGTGGTACAACGACACCCTGGAGAGTTCGGCCGAAGGTAAGCGAGCCAACCGCGATTTCAAGTCCTCAGTCTCAAGTTGTATATCCGTGAGCCGCGAGGCAACCGAATCTATCTACGAAGACGTTGGTATACCATCAAAAGAGGAGGTCACGGCGAGGACGGATTGGCAGACGGTTTGGTCGACGAGGACGTCGTGTGTGCGAACATAATGCTTCCCCTCGAGGATGAGGGCTTCCAGCGAAGACGCCCCGGAAGCCGCCCAAGTGGGCGCGGCTATGATCAACTCTACGGAGGTGAAGGCTGTGGCTCGCAAAGCGGTGTATCGACTGCTGACGAAAGCAAAGAGCGAGCCACCGGACGTGGTCGAGTCGCCGAGCGCGCCGCCGGAGGACGCGAGTCTTGAGGAAGTCATGCCTCTGCGCGACAAGACCCCAGCGCTGGATTGTGAACGGCTTCGATGGCACGCCTATTGCGTTGCTGAAGTCCTTGGCTTTGGCGACTACATCTGGAAGCAGGCAAGGGCCTGGGTCGGAGACTACTTTGAGGAGAACGCAGCGCGGAATTGGTCGCGATTGTGGGAATGGTTGCGAGAGCCCCGCCCCCGCGATACTAAACCTCGACCCCAGCGCCGCGACCAACGATCCGTGGGACACCAGGCAAATCCTCCATTTCAGGTCGACTAGAACGGTTTCCATCAACCGCTCGAAAGCAGGCACCGCGTTGCAAAGGCCAAAGGGCATGACCAGCCATTCGAATAGGCCATACTTACAGGTGAAAACCGTCTTGGTGATGCTGTCCTCGTGCATGGGCACGTTCCAGTAGCCGGAAGTGATGTCCATAGTAGAAAACAGCTTGGACCCGCTCAGCACGTGGAGGATATCATCGATTAGCGGTATCGGGTCGCAATCCTTCACCGTCATAGCATTAAGCTTGCGATAGTCAATACAAAATCGGATGCCACCGTCCGCTTTTCGAATCATCAACACCGGACTGGCCCAAGGGCTGTTCGACGCGCGTACAAACCCCAATTCCAGGTATTGCTGGATTTCAGCCTCCATGATCTCTCCTTCGGCATACGAAACCCGGTAGGATTGCTGCTTGGTGGGAGGGCTGTCGCCCGTGTCGACCTGGAACTTGAGTAGGTCCGTCCGTCCGGGCTTCTTGGACAACTCTACGAACATATCCCTGAAGCGACTCAGCTCACTCCGGAACAAGGTCTTCTGTTCAGTCGACAGCCGCGACTCTGAAAAGTCCGCCCCCATTTCCACCTCCTTGTCCGGTGGCACATCTGGATCTGGCTTTGGAGCCGCTGCGCCGAGGTCCTCCCACTTCGACTCGTTCGTCGTCGTGGCCGCCTCAGTATCGACCTTGCCAGAGACCACTGGCTCGCGGGGCGACGACTTTTTCGGAGGCGACTCTTCAAATCCGAATGCCGACTCGGGGATAACTGAGGTCGACGCCACAACCGTTCCTTTTCTGATCCAGAACTCCTCGGTGGACGTGTTGCAGACCTCGACGATAACTTGTCCGTCGTTCACAGTGCAAACCGTTCTTGCCACGCAGAGCGTAGGGGGCAGCCCAAGCGACCCTTCCGCCAGCACGGTGGCCTTCTCGGGGGCGTCCCCGACGACGTTGGTCATTACCAGGGCTTGGCCCCGCGGTAGGAGACGTATGGACGCTGCCATTTTCGCCATAAATGACTCGTGCACCACCATTACGCCCAAATGCAATACTTCCTTTGTGCGTTTAAGCATTAGCGTCCGCTCGGCCAAATCTGTCACAGCGCCGAATGCACCTAGCGCGTCAACACCCAGGATAGCATCTTTGTCTGCTACAAGTAGCTTGATAGTCACTTCCATAGATCCCAGCTTCAGGGGTAGACGGATCCACCCGCGAACTCGCAAGTGGTGCCCAGACGAGCTTCGCACCTGGCCTTCATACGGCCTCAAGCGTTCGGTCAACCGTCCTAACCGCTTCAATACGCGGTAGTCGACGAGACTCAGAGTGGCTCCCGTGTCCGCTAACACTTGCGAGAGTGATAATCAATGTAGCCACTCGAGAGAGCCTCGAAGTTTCCCACCGTGCACACAACGCGGCGGCCCCCTTTCACGACACCCGGAGAGTCTCGTTCACAATCGGGACCTTCATCATCGTCAACTCGGACTCGAAATCCGTCCGGCAGGTTGACGGTGGCGACTTCAACCAAACCAGACCGGCGGTCCCGCTTGGGCGGCGGGCGCTCGGGGCAGATCACTTGTCCGTAGTTTGAGGCAGCATCCTCTCTCTCAGGGACCTGGATGACTGCGTCATCTTCAGCGAGGGCTTTCCGTCTCACTTAGTGCGGGTACGGCAGGTGCTGACGCGTTTCAGCCAAGCGGGGTTCAAGCTCAAGATGAAGAAGTGTCATTGGGGGAGGAGCCAGGTAGCGTTCCTAGGACACATCGTCACCCCGACAGGAATCCTGCCCAATCCCGAGAAGGTGAAGGCGGTGATGAATGTACGAAGGCCGCGCGATGTGCATGCCATCCGGTCTTTCCTGGGACTGACGAGTTATTTCCGTCGATACATCCCGGGTTACGCGCTGATTTCAACGCCTTTGGAACGGTTGAAGGTCAAGGATGCACCCTTCGAATGGACTGAGGACTGTGAAATTGCCTTGCGGCAGTTGAAGCGAGCCCTCGTGAAGCCCCCTATCCTAGTGTACCCGAACATGAAGAAGCGGTTCAAGCTCTACGTAGACTCGTCGAGGTATGCGGTCGGGGCCTGCCTCATGCAAGAGGTCGAAGGTCGAAACCAAGTGGTAGCCTATGAGAGTAAGCTGCTCACCGGATCGCAGAAGAACTGGATTAGCAACCAGAACGGGATCTCGGAGATAGAGTGTTGGGGGATAGTGTGGGCGACGCGGAAGTTCCGCTGTTATTTAGACAAGCTCGAGTTTGATCTATACACTGATCAGGCGCTGACGTGGGTTTTCAGTCCTGGCAACCGTTCTAGCAACGCGAAGTTGGCTCGTTGGGCCATGGAGCTATCGAACTTGCAGTTCAAGGTGTACCACAAGCCCGGAACGACCATGGAGCACGTGGATGGTCTGTCGAGATTACCGATGACGACCGTGAACGCGCTGACTATGGCGGATTTGCTAGATCCGGCGGAGGGCGAGGCTCGGGACTCAGTCGGGGAGCCGTTTGACCCTGTGGCCGAGCCTACGAGTCTCGCAACTGACCCCGACGACGATTCCGGTGTCCCCTAGGATGCGCCAGACCAGGGTCAACTGTTGGAGGACGATGAGGTTCCCTCCGACCAGCCAGCGTCAAGCGTGGATCTGTTCGGACTCGACCTAGAACAATTCAAGGCTGAGCAGCGGAAGGTTTCGTGGATAGTGGCGCTGATCGCGCTCCTGGAGGACGGGGCCCTGCCGTTGGACCCCAATCTGCGTGTGCGAGTCGTGCGGATGGCTCCAAAGTGCGCCGTGGAGAATGGGTTGTTGATGAGGCGCGTGAACCTACCTGAGAGGGTTGGGCCAGCTCGATCCCTAACCGTTCCGGTGGTGCCCCTACCGTACGTCGAGACTGTCTTACATTTCTGCCATTCGGATTTGCTCTCCTCGCACCAGGGCCTGACAAAGACGCTCGAGAAAGTGAAGCGCCATGCGTACTGGCCGGGTCGGCACCGCGACGTCGAGGAATACCTACGAGATTGTGATAAATGTGGTAGTGGCAAGGGATCACGCCCTTGGCGCGCTGGTCGAATGCAGAGAATGCCCCTAGCCGATTTGACGGGGCCGTTTTCGCTGCTAATGGTTGATGCTATCATGCCTCTACCCGAGACGAGTCGAGGGAACAAGTACATTTTAGTATTTGTGGATTACTTCACTAGGTGGGCTGGAGCATTTGCGGTGGATTGTTTAGACTCGGTGACTTTCGTCGAAGTGATGGTGAACGGAGTCGTGGCCCGGCACGGAGTGCCGTCGCGTTTGCTGAGTGACAACGGGTTGAATTTCACGTCGGATGTGGCCAAGTCGTTCTACCAGACCCTGGGCATCAAGAAGTTGTACGGCGCTGCCTACCATCCCCAGACCCAAGGACTCGTGGAACGGTTCAACGTGGAATGCTAAGGATGCACGTTAGTGAGGCCCAGGACGGCTGGGACGTCTATTTACCGAGGGTCTTATTTACTTACAGGATGAAGCACTCGGTGATCCGCCGTCTTTCTCTTTGTACGGCCGTGACCCTGTGCTCCTGTTGGATGTGGCCTTCCTGAATCTGGGCTCGAAGTGGAAAAGCAACGAAGTTGCTCAGTACGGGAGCTGTACAAATCCCTCCGTTCGTCGCGGCACCTCGTGAAGCGTCAGCTGCTTAAAGCCCAGGAGCGACACGAGCAACGCTTGGACGGGCAAGTGACCGTGAAGTACGAAGTTGGCGACCCCGTGTGGGTGTATCAGGCGTCCCGCGCTCGCCGAGGGGAGTCACGGACGAAGAAGCTCGCTTTCTCGTGGCATGGCCCTTACCGAGTAGTGGATAAGGTGGGTGACAATGCTTATCGGGTCGATATCCCGACCCACCCTAGCAAGACTGTCACGATCAACGTCAATAGGCTGAAGAAGTACCGAGGAAAGTGGACTAGACCGTTCATGGACGAAATACCGGAGGGTGTCGAGAATGCCGAAGAAGGTGCCGGCGGCCCATTGGAGGGAGTCGACTTACCCACGTCCACCTTCGCGGAACGGTTGACCGTCGGCAATGACGAGACGGTGATCCTCTAGTGGGGGTAGTGGCGAAACGGAGTGTGGATCAAAAGGTGGAGTATCTGGCGCTGACAACCTCGTATGATACTTTTTGGTTGTCGAGGGAGGCTCTGCTCCCTGAATACGCCTCGCTTGTGGACGCGTTCGAGCAAGCAGAACGGAAGAGGAAGGGGCTGCCCGAGTTGCGCTGGAGTGCTCGTTTGGCCGACGCTAATGCACAGGTAGACGATGACTATCTACACCTGGTGTAGAGCGGGAGCGTGACCCTCTTGAGTAACGGAACGGTTAGTTGTGGAATTGGAAAGACTCAAGAGTGGAGAATGTGTATGGATTTTCAAGATTTTATATTTTTGTGTGTGATCTTACCACTGGATCGGCGTAAGGAACGCTGTCAAACGAGAGTGGAGAATGGAAGTGTTCATTGGATTAAGAAAGACCCCGAGCGCCTAAGTGGATGGGCCCTGGACGTGAGAAGGTTAAAGTTAGACTGGGGATGGCTTGTTGGGCTTGCTGGCGTCGGTCGCCGACGACCTGTCCTTAGCTGCGGCCGGCTTGCTTTCTGGGGAGGTCGAGGCAGTGGAATCGGTGGACGCGGCTGCGGGCTTGTCTTCATCAGGATTGCCGCCTCCGGTCTTGCTCCCTCCAGGTTTGCCCCCGCCTGCCTTGCTTCCGCCGGACTTGGCGCGGCTGGGTCGACCGCCGCCGGAATCGCCGCCGCCGGACTTGCTGTCGCTTGACTTGCCTTGCCGCCGGACCCAGAGACTTGACCTTCGTCGTCGCCGTCCTCGGAGTCCTCAGTGATACCCGAGTGAGACAGCTCCTCCACGTCGCTGCCAGCCGCTTGCGGGACCGGAAGTTGAAGCGGAGGAGTAGGAGCCATCGCGGTGTACTCGCCGTCGTCTTCAAAGTCTGAGTCGTCATCGCCTTGCTCCGAGCGCTTGAACTTGTTTTCGTCATAGATGGCCACCTTCTTCTTGGACAACAGCAACCGCGCCACTTCTCCTTCGATGGGCCTGAGAGTCCGGTCGGCGAGTAAAGTCTTCCACGGGCCACTGGAACGGTTACCCACCCATTAGTGCACGGGAGGCGGGCCGTTCGCGACGTCCAACTTGATGCGATCCAATGCTCGGTTCGAGAGGCGCAAATGGAGCTTGTGGGAGGGGTCGATAAGCTGAGTCTGCTCAAGGAGCTCCGGGATCGAAAGCGTAACCATCTTCGTCGATCTGCGCCGGGTTGAGGGCACGCGCGAGCACCCTGTCGTAACGTGAACGGTCCTTGGCAAAAAGGGTGGCGAGGTCTTCCGGTGGTGGCCCCGCTGCTTCCATGGCGCCCGGCGAGTGTTTGGCCGCCTTGCCGCCCAGCCACATTAGCGTGTCGTGGGAACAGTTCTCGAACCGATCCAAGAAGCCGTAGTAGCCGAACTCCTCGATATTGCTGCTCACGAAACAGATCCGAGCCTCGACGGCTAAGAGCTTGTGCTTGCGACGCTCGTCGGAGTTCTTGGTCAGCGCATACAGTGCGCTAGCGTAGAAAACCCGGCGGTGGCGCATCCATATCCGGTAATGCTGCAAGTGCAGGTCCGGGTACTCCTTGGGGTCGTACCAGCACCGCAGGCCGACCCACGGGTAAGCGATCCGGAAAGGCGCGACGCCCCGACTCGTAGCCTCCTGCACGATGCCCGAGCTTGACCTGGGCCGGGGTGGAGCTGGGGAGGTTGAAGCAATAGATCGCCTTCTTGGGGGCCTTGCGCTGCTTCTTGGCGGCCGGGGCCTTCGACTTGCCCGAGCTGCGCGGCGCTGATCGCTTGGAAGATGCATGGGGGGACTCGGACTCGGGGCTGAAAAGCGGATGGTAGGGGGGCGTGTCCATCATCATCTCGTCGGGCGGCGGCAACAGCAAGACCGTCCCCGCCAGCGAGGCCGTGTCGTCGCCGCGAAGAATCGTTATGGCGAGGTCGTCCAGTGCTTCGAGACCGACGGCGGAGTCGTTCTCGGCGACGCGGGTGCGGAGGCTGGTCCAGAAATCGAACTGGCCGACGAGGATCCCATCCTCGCCGTGCTCGTTGCGCAAGAGGTTCGCGAGGTGCTCCACCTCCTCGTCGAACTTGGTCTTCTTGCCTTTCTTGGGCATGATGACGGCGTAGAAGCGGCGACTGGTGGGCGTGGGCGTGCGGTGCGCGAGGAAGAATGAGGAATGAAGTGCCCGCCCCTCGATGTTGGGGGTTGCCGACGGGAAAGATGGTTCCCGACTTGTAACTGGAGGCCCCAGTTGGGGCCAACCGTCTGAGAGAGGGACGCTGTTGATCCCCTACTTGAGCGCTAACGGTGTTGAAGATTGCCTCCCTTTTGACGAGAGACCTGTACGCTTGCGGGTTGCCTCTCTCCTCATGAGAGGTTTCCGCTTGATGACGAGCGACTTCTGATCTAGAGTGAGCAGCCGGGTTGTGGATCGCCTCTCTGCTTATAGGGGGGGAGGGGGGGGACTTCGAGGTTTTGAGCGGCCCCTGTCCGCTCCGAGTCCGATGGCTTTGGACTGGAACGGTTCGGGCGGCGCTGCTGAAAGGAGGTCCGTTGCTGGGTCATTTCGAGTTCCGACCCTCACGCACTATGGAGGCGGCTACGGGTGCTGCTAAGGAGCTGGTCGGCCTAATCGTGGCTGCAACTTCGACTACCTAGTATTCGTCTCCGAACACCGCGCCGAGCTGGCTTGGCTGACAGCTGGAGCTGTACTGTGGACGATCACAGAGCCGCTGCGCGGGATCGGCACTCGACTCTCCGTCGAAGTCTCGAAGTTCGCGTTGAAGTGGGGCCTGCTGGCCAAGATCTGTGTGCGACGCTACTGCCGGTATGTGCGGGGACCCGCCGTCCAAGGGAAACCGTTCTGGGCCAAGTTGTGGAAAGCCTACAAAGCCCTGCTAGCGACTCCGATGGTCGTCCTAGAGGCCAACAAGGTGAACGACCAAAGGACTGGGTCGTCTGGACTACAAGTGGCTGGATGCCTTACATGAATACTGGTGTGTATTTCTGCCCGCTTCATGGGCGCTCACGCTGAGCTCCCTACTGAAGTACTGCAAGGGTGTTGGTGTGGAGTCCCGTCGGACGGCTGCCCGTGCTCGGCTCGTACGCCGCCTGACCTGGACTTTTGGCTCCCTACTGGCTTACGCTTTGTTCTTTGGCCTGCTTTTCGTTTACGAGTTTGTGGAGTGGACATGCCGTGGGCTGCCTGGAGTGGTAGTTTTGATGTTTTCTATCGACTACGGGGTGGCTACGTACGAAGGGGGCCATATCGGCGAGACGTTGGCTGTGAACTCCACGTTGTTCGCGTTTAACGGGTTCGTGCTACTAATGAGCCTGGTCGGTCGACTCTGGAAGAGCTTCGAAGCCAAGGCGAGCGGGCGTTCGCTATTGGAGGTGGCGCGCGAGAGCTACGCTTCCTGGTGCCTCGCTCTAGAAGAGCAGGAACAAGCAGAGCGACTGAGTGAGACGTTCTGGTGGATGGACGGCTGTGAGGACTGGCCGCGAGCTCTTGTGCGCACTAGAAGTGGATTGCAAGCGGAACGTTGGGCTCTGAGAGCAAAGCGTGAGGCGGACTGCGTTGCCGGCACTCGACAAGGACGTCGAGCTTCAGTCGGGGAGGATGTCCCGAGCTGGAACTGTGGCCGCCGCTTAGGCACGGTTGACCGTTCAGGGCCGAACTTCGCCTCCGCATATTCGTTATCCGAGGAGTGGGAGGAGGACGGGCTCTGGTCGGGTGCGGCCTGAGACTTTCGTGACTTTGTGCTGCGCGGACGGATGTCGCGGCGGACCTTACTGTGGACGCCGGACAGTTACTGGTGAGGTGAGCGGAGGGGTGAACGGGACTGGAGGACCTCGAAGGCCGGGCTGGCGTGCGAGGGACCTGGACCGCGGAGGACGAGTAAGATTTGCAGACCTTTGTTTTGAGCTAGTTCAGCCGTGAATCTACCCTAAACGGACCACACTGGTCAAGAAGTAAGAAACTTTACATTTACATTGTGTGTTGTTTTAGTGCTTCTAGCCTAGTGTAGAAACCAAAGTAGCCTCAAGCAGCACCAAGAACGCTCCCATACAGCGACGGCCGGCCCCGACAACCTGTCCAAACAGGACGACTCGCGACACAAGACTGACCCTCCCCTCGAGATAATCTTCGCCTTGCAGAACCCATTGATAACCGCAGACGTACATAGAGAGCTCCAAGCGGCCTTAGTCCATGCAATCAGGTCCAGTGACTGGATATCTTGGCTCTGCTTCGGTCCATCACCCCTGTCATCTAAGAGATCTTAACTAGTGAGCTGGTGAAGAGCAGGTGGGTGATTGGCTGGAGCAAGGTCTGCTCTAAGACAAAGCTCTGCTCTTTGAAATCTCACATACGGTAATGTCATCGTTAGCCACCCAAAGTTACTACCGCTACATGTATAATACCCTATCAAATTGTATACTCTAGCACACCTCGAGGGTAAACTATTACTTAAAGTAGAATAGTATACCGTATACTACTACCGTAGTATTTGGTAGACCCCGTTACTTGGAATCGACTACTGTAGTACTACTATAATACACAAAGAAGAAACCTCTTTCGCTAAAAGAAATTATCGCGATTTATATTCGCAAACATTACAGCTACAGAAGATGACTTCCATGGACATCTCCGTAGCTACGAGGTCAACATCTAAGGTTCTCTTCCACCAAAAAAAAAAAACGAGGTCAACATCCTATCCCTTTACTGCTCGCGGCGCGAATCGTACTCGGCCTGGATCTCCTCGGCCGACTTGCCCGACGTCTCCGGCACCAGCTTCAGAG
>JAIKVD010000593.1:362-17141 GCA_024679075.1 Phytophthora uliginosa
CTCGCCGAGCTTACGAGCCCTGCGCCATCCGCCGTCGTGTGAATGCGGCTTCACATCGGTGCGGTTGTCCAATGGAGATAAGTGTTGTTCGACACGGAGATGTGGACAGTGTGTCGTTGAGATGGAGGATCGAGCATCGAGATACAGCGGTGGTGGGTGGGGGGGGGGTCCATAACCACGCGCCATCAACGCATCCGGCTGCGCACCCGGTGCACCGACGAGCAGCTCGTACTGAAGTTGTTTGAGAGGCAATCGTTTTCGATGCTGAGATTGGCGTTCGTACTGCGCAGACAACCGCATGACTGAGTCTCGTGGATAACAACGACAACCTCCTACTGGACAGAGATGTATACGATGAAAGACGTCGAGCCGTGAATGAGCGTATCGGGGGGGGGGGGCTAACTCGAATGGAATATCTGCTTAGAGAGCTACAAGACGGAGCTTATTTCGTGGAACATGAGTGCGACGAGCAGAACCGGATCACCCACTTGTTTTTTTGCTTTCGGCCCCGCAGTGGCGATCTTCCGTGACAATTACGATGTGATTTAGCTCAACTGCACATACAAAACAAACCGCTTTGGCATTCCGTTGTTAAACATCGTTGGGATTACAGACACAAACAACACGATCCACATCGCGCAAGCCTTCATACGGAACGAACAAGAGCCAGATTACCACTGAGCCCTTCGTCACCTTCGTGCTATGATGTACCTGAACAGTATCCCGGATCCGCAGGTGTTCTTCAGTGATGCCGAGCTGGCCCTGATCAACGCTTTAGAGACGGTCTTCCCTGGCATCCCGCATCTTTTGTGTCTGTGGCACGTGGTCAAGAACGTGGAGACACACGCTCGCCGAAACACGTTCAGGTAAGTTCGAGACGAGGTAGCGTCGACAACTACTGGTGTCAAGTGGAGGGATTCAGAGGCACACCGCAACTTTTGTGATGCGTTCTAGCGCGTTGTCCGGTCTACATCGGAAGGAGAATACGAATTCAGAAAACGAGAGCTGCACATGCTATCGGAGGTCGAAACCTCGTACATCGACGATATGTGGATTAGCCTGTGGAAGCGTCGGCTTGTCCGGTGCTGGACAAACGGAGTTGTACTTTTCAGACTACAGGCAACCTCTCGAGTGGAGGGATATCAAGCAACAATGAAGGCGTGGCTGGGGACTAGTCGGAGTGACTTCTTAACAATCCACGCACGCTTGCGCCACTGGTGGGTACAATCTGTCAATAAATACTGGACAAGCCGGGCTATTGAAGCTACACGAAATCCGAATCGGCATCGTCAGCCATTGTACGGTGCGGTAGTGTTCGTTATCAGTTCGCATGCTCTTATTCAGACTAACGACATCAGACTCTCGACAGAGTTGCTATTACGCCCATGCTCGGGCGCCTATTGTGCAACTCATGGCATGACATGCGCTCAACAGATTCACGTTGCAACTGAGAGCGTGGTGAGATTGAGACCAAAGCAATTTCACCCGCATTGGTGGATTAACAGAGGAATAGATCCTGTTGCGCCTCCAGCTCGAGTGCTTGAGCCAGAGACTATAGCAGATCGACGAGCCCTACGTCGCACGGAGCGCCGACGTCAGCGACAACGTGGAGGTGGTAGGTGGGGTACTCGGAGAATCCCATCTCAATTTGAGACGCCGCTCACAGAACCACCAACAGCGATGAATTAAAACGAAATGTATATTATTTGCGTTTTAGCAGACTTGAAGTGTAGCTTGGGGTTATGAACGAGTGTTATCAATTGTCGTCAATTTCAATGGGATTCTGCTGACTGCCTTCGGGGGAAGTATTACTTATTTCCTCTCTGATACTGCGTGTTGGTCTAGCTAGAAGTTGCACGGTTGCTGTCGCCTCACCACCGATGGCCAAACCTTCGCGCACCGAGCGCAAGTAGGCAACGAAGGCCCCATGAGCGTCTTGCGTTTCCGTCAGGATTAGTTCACCGGGAATCAGAAGAGTGAGATACGGAGTTTGCTCCACTTTGTGGAGCCTTTCGGGTACTGAGTCATGTTGACATCAGCGTAGCGCTTCACAAACCAAGTTATTGGTAGGTTTTCGCTTGAGTCGAGGCGGAGAGGACTAGCGTCACCGATTCTGACGCGTAGGACACGCGCTACACGGTGGCCGCGCGGGTCTCCTAACACGTGAAGCGGGGAGTAATATTCCATATACCCCCCTGCACTAAGGGGCTCCAGATGAAGCTCAGATGCTTGCAAGGGCGCGATTAGGCTGCCGATTGTACAATGGTCTCGAAGTGTTGGTAGTTGTGTGGTGCTTGTGCTGCCTATTTTAGGCATGTTGAAGCGAGACTTGGTTGAATTGAGAACCGATGAAGTTTACTCGCCCGTGCCTGTACACGTACAGATTAATCCGGGATAGCATATGCTTCATGATAGTAATATACTTTATTAAACTATGGCTCCTGCTAATAAGATGCAACCTCCTGCGAATATTATCTCCCCGTCCGCGGAGGTCTCAGATAGATTGTTTGCAACCGAAGCGAAGCGAAGGTCTGCAATGGTCGGCGCGAGACCGGAGTAGTTGTTCTTACAAGGAGGTGATATCCGTTCCGACACAATCACGAGACACACAGTTATGGGACATCCACGGCTATTCACAGTAAACGCGCATTTGACTAAACATAAGGCTGGAGAAGTATTGACTTCTCCTGCGGGCAATTTGAGCGGTTGCAGGTACAACAAGTCGTCTTGTCATCTCTAAAGCGATGGTCGAGATCATCGACCCAGAGGCGACTCGGTAGGACCAAATGAAGAAAGCTGTTGAAGCTGTCAAGGCAAAGAAGATGTCTATTAGAAAGGCAGCTGCATCCTTCGGCGTAGACAAGAGCAGCTTGCATCACAGGACCACTCGACAAGTTCCATTAAATGCCAATCCCGGTCCCAACCCTATTCTGACAGAAGGAGAAGTGCAAGGCGTCCACTACGCTGTCGAAGCTCGTACCAATCGTGGTCAGTGCTTCACAACGCCCCAGCTCAGAATGTTCATTCGCGACGTAGTTGAGCACAGTCCATATACACGAGCTATCCTAAAGACCTTCCCTTCAACTAGTTGGGTAAATGGCTTCATTCGGCGAAATAAAGGAGCCTTTAGTAGGCGTAGTGCGCAGACGTTGTCTATCTGCCGGGCACAGGCCTCCACTGAGGACAACGTGGAGCGTCACTATCAGAATCTGCAGAAGGCAATTGAAGACTGTGGAAACTTGCCTCCTTCTCGTATCTGGAATCTTGATGAGACTGGGATGTGTGCTCAAGGTTCGGGAAAGAAGCCTACGGTAGGAAAACGAGCCAATATCCAGAAGTCGGATAGCCGTGTCAATGTGAGTACACTAGTTTGTGCCAATGCTGATGGTGGCATTGTACCTCCGCTCATATTTTTTCCAGGGAAAAACATTTAAAATTCGCCCACAGTTGGAGGGTTCCTCGATTCCAGGTATGCTTCAAGCAGAAGTTCCTATCTTGTGACATCTCTATCCGTACAGTACTTTGAATGGTTCGTGACTCACATACCACCTGACCGCCCAGTACTTTGAATGGTTCGTGACTCACATACCACCTGACCGCCCAGTACTTTCAATTATGGATGGGTACAAGGCACATTTTTCCGTTCGAAGACTTGCTTGCGCTCGTCGCAATGATATTCATTTGTACGCCCTCCCAGCGCATACGTCTCACTTTACAGCCCATGGATGTCAGTGTTTTCAACCACTTCAAGCAAAAACTTGATAAACACATCAAGCATTTCCAGAAGACCAAACAGATGGCCGATGCAACTCGCACTCTATCCCCCGCGCGCTCAATCTTACGTGTTGTTCTACCGCTGATAAAAACTATCAGTATATGATAAAACTATCAGCGGTAGAACAACGCGTAAGATTGAGCGCGCGGGGGATAGTGTTGATAGAGTGCGAGTTGCATCGGCCAACCACTGGATGATGTAAGAACGCAGTCTTTACAAGAAAGCGAAGCGTGATCCTGACGATGAGTACGTGAACGGTGCATGTTTGATGGCAAGCGATGAGATTTTCGAGCGAAGTGTGGCCAAAGCAGCTGAGAAACAGGCAAAATCGCAGAAAAAAGAGGAAAGGACACTGGTCAGGGCGCCCAAGGCCAAGGAAAGATAGCAAAAGAAGATAGAGAATCTCGTAGCAGCGGAAATTAGGAAACGAGGCAAGGTCGCGGCTGCTCAAGCTGCTGAGGAAAAGCGAGTGGAAGTTGCTCAAGCAAAAGAGGCTAAGCGTGTTGCGGCAGCTCAGGCCAGGGAGGAAAAGCGATTTGCAGTTGAGCAACGGCGCGTTGCAAATGCCGAAGCAAAGGAGGCTAGACGCGCTGCAAAAGCCCAGGCTAAGGAAGCAAGAGAATCGCTGCACTCGAAAAGAATGCAGCCGCAGCACAAGCTAAACGCGAGTGGCGCGCTGCATCTTTACAAGCAAAGGAAGCCAAGCGAGTTGCTGTTGCTCAAGCTAAAGCAGAAAAATGCAGTGGTACTGTTGGTACGAAACAAGGAGCCAGGAAACGCCAACGAACCTAGCCTACTTCGATCCAGACCACCGACTTGCCGTTGAAGTTCCCAACATATGGTGATCTCGATACAAAAATCGAGGATAGCATATCGCTATGATACTGTCCCGCGATAGTGTTCTCGCAAAGACAACTTTCTCCACTGCACGGTTTAGCTATGTTAAGCATTAGTTTGGTGACAACCAACTGCATGAACAAACTACATTTTTCTTGTGTTTGATTAATATGTCTGTATCGACACGAAAATCGTATTGAAATGTGGTAGTTGACCCCGCTCAAAAAGTGTCCCATAACCCTGGCGGGACGGATACCTATTTACCGACGCCTTGCCCGCCATGAGTGAAGCGAAATTGGCGGTGCAAACGAGGAGCTCACGAGCCAGTATCATCCCTCCCGTCTTACGGAATGGGTGGACTTCGGCGGACGGACGAGCGACGAACTTTACGTGAAGATAGGGCGTCTGGTGGAATCGAACCACCAACCATCTGCTTGGGAATGTTGTGCTACCCGAGCCCGCCTAATGGACACCAATTCTGTAATATGTCGTCAAATTTATAATCTGCGGTTCGGCATTTAATTTGTACCCCATACTCCCATCAGAAGGTAAAGTGTAAGGTATCAGATTATATCGTTTTGTGTCGCCCTATATCACAGATGGGACTATTTAAATTACGGTCTACTGTAGATCCTGTATTAACCCCCAAAAAACGTAACCGTTTTTTTTAGATCCCTGAAAACCGCAATTGACAAGGCCGTGCGCAAGCGCCCGGTTGAGCTCTGAAATTTAAAAATGCACGTGGTGGCGACGCTCGTTGTTCGGACTGAAATAGCTAAAATGTTTGACTGTGAGTGAGATAAAGCTGCTCTACATGTACAGTAGACTGCACCTAGAAGAACAAAAGGGTTTACTGCAGCATCCTGACGATCGCGGTTCACCTTGTGGTTGACGTACATGTTGCGCTTGGAGCCGAGCACCCAGGTCTGCAGCTGCTTCGTGTAGGTATTGGCGTCCTTGGGCAAGTCGAGGTACGACACGGGGGAGTTCTTGAGCTCGTACAGCACCTGCGCCAGCTCCGAGTGCGTGCGTGAGCGAAAGTAGATGTGTGGCGGCATCACGCGGTTTGGTTGCGTTTGTCATCCGCCCCGACGTCGGCGCTGTCCGCCTGGAACGTCAGTGACGAGCACAGCAGCGCCAGCATCTTGCCGCTGCCCGTCAGCGACTTGAGCAGCGTGTGCTGCTCCATCTTGAGCGCCGTCGGCACCTTGTTCATGAGCCACGCCTTGTGCAGCGTCTCGCAGTGCGTCGGCTGGGTGAGTTGCTACCCATACCGGCCTAGAGCACAAAGATGGTGGTCATGGAGTGGTCGCGACTGACATGAAGAGGTTGTTGGTTCATGACTACTGTGCATCGCCGACTTCATGAACGCGCCCATGAGCGAGCCGGCGTCGCGCGAACAGGGTGACCTATTACTCAAGTGCACCGCCAGCCGCGTCCAGGCGCTGGAGCCGCTGTCGGCCATCATGCGGCTCTCAATCGTGGCTCACTCGCTCACTCTCCGCAGCTGGCGCGGCGTGGGGCAAAAGCCGCATGCGCATATACATGTAGCAGCATCAGTACATGTACTCGGCACTCATGCAACATGAACACGTGGGTCGAAACGTGGGTAATTAGTGTATACTCGCTAAAACCTCACTACAGTTTACGTGAAACACCGACTTTTTTCAAGAAAATCCCACTTATTTTTGTGAGCGTCATACGTGAAAAACACTTGATTGTCGCTAGAACGCGTACAAGCAACATCTACTGGGTTAATCTCTTTGCTAGGGGACATCACCGATTAAAGTGTTTTTGAACAGTAGGTGTCCAAGCACTGTCAAACTTTATAGGTTGAAGTTGCGTTGCTGCGTCAGTCGCACCAGTTTGAGTGGGTTTTTCTATGTTTGCTGAAGATTATGCGATTATGGAGTGCATTCTTGAGCCAACGCTTTTGATCGTTTTCTCGAATTGTTGCTTGCTATGCGTTCTTGGTAGAGAATCGCATCCCGGTAGAACTCTGAAATAAATTTCAGAGAACATGATTCGCAAAGTCTCCGCGTCAAGCACAAGTCGGACAGCCAAGATGCGTGTGCTGCAGTTGTTGCTCGTAGCTTTGCTGCCTGTATGGACTTTGTCGTCGCCAGTCACCAACATCTTACCGCTTGGCAACGATGTCTGTCTCGACGAGTCTTCCATACCAGCGACCAACCTCCATGCCAATGCACCCGCTACCGACTCCGACGTCTCCGAGAAGAAGCACCTGCCAGTCTTCTTCTTCCACAGGCTCACGGGCAACAGCACGGAAGGCTTCAACTACCAAGCGAACTTGACGGCTGAAGGCCGAGTGTTCGTCCCGCTGGCGTTTTGTGAGAGGGAGTGCTCTCTCACGGCATTGAATTTCCGTATCCGCGACGCATTCGTTTAGGGGCAAAGTGTGTATTTGCTAGACCAGCCCCGCTGGAGGGCGTGGTGAGGCGGGTTATCAGACTGAAGGAAGTTGAGGAATGGTAGATCTATGCTGCTGCGTGCGGGCGCTCCGTTGCCGCCCTTTGGTTCTGATCGTGGGCGAGAATAACGAGGGGATACGAAACTCCTCCTTCCTGTCCGGAAACCAGAACATCCTGCGAATGTTCCCCATTTCCGTATCCGCGACGCATTCGTTTAGGGGCAAATGCCGGTGAGTTGTTACCATCCGCCGAGATAGTGTTTGTGTTGACTCCGCTGCTTGCACTGGGTACTTGGGTACTGCTCGAAGCAGTTCGACACCCAGCGCCCTAGCAACTTGATGGATAGCTGACTGGCCTCGCCTGCTAGTAGTGCCGTGCCCCCCCCCCCCCCCCTGATAGTTGGCCGAGGGAACGCCAGCAGCTGTAGCTGTTGCCGTTAGCGCCGCTGCAACGTCGGTGGAGCTGACGTCACCGCACAGGTAGGCGCAATTGTCTCCGATCTCTACTTGGGCGCGGAGGATGTGTTTTAACCCTGCGAGTGGACAGATCGCTGGATCGCCGGAGGCATGCATCGTGCGCCAAGCTCCACGGCCGTATTGATCGCTCTTTGAGCCTTCTAGCCCAATTGTGACGGACGTTGCTGTTGCCGGTGACACTCGATTACCACGCTGATCGGAGAAGAAGACGTTTTCTCGCTTTAAGCAATAGAAGTGCCGTGTGGACCCGATCTTCAAGTATTCGGACCGCCGAAGTAGAAAGAAGAAGCCGATGAGGACGGTACCCCACAAAAGACGTTGTCGCGGCTGCTGAAAGTCGATGTTCCGACGGAGTAGGCGCAGGAACGCCGTCGTGATGGGCTGAAGCTTGCGTACTGGAGGCGATAGACGTTTAATCCCTTGCATCAGGAGCGTGAATTCGGGCGAGGCGGATAAGTCAATTCCCAGAAAACGTCGGTGATACCAACGTACGCTTGCGAGTTTTAGCTTGATGGTACCGTATGTGTTTCCTTTGTTTGTACGCTTCCAGCCATGTCTCCAACAGTATACTGCGAAGCATCCCAACTTCTTGTTACTTGATCGTCCGGGTTTGGAAAGCCATTGTGACCACCCGAGTTGCCGCGCGAATTCACTCCATTGACGCCAGTTGGATCTGTACTTTTGGCCGGTAGTATCTGCAATAGCTCGTCCGCGGAGCACTTCTCCCAGGCGTTCCAGAGATTGTTGAATGGCGGTTGAATTTCGACCTGTGTCCACGATTGCGATAAGTTAGTCCAAATATTGTACAAAGGGTGATCCGCCGTCCAAGCCCTTGAGCCCGCATCTGCCATAGTGTTGATCTCTCCCGCGATGTGTTGTGCCGAACACGTTAGTGAGTATTTGAATTCTGCTAAGAAGATCAGGCGATTGTACATCCGTGCTGTTGGGTGACGACTGAATCGTTTGAACAGCCAGGCCACCGCGCTGATGTTGTCGATCCACATGCAGACGTGAGTACGATCTCGTCCGGTCGCGGCCCACGAAGCCCCCCAGTGAATTACTGCGAGGACGGCACTCATGAGCTCTCTAACGTTGATCGAGTTCTCATTCTTGGAGGCTGAAAAACTGTCACGCTCAGATTGGCTGAATTGAACGCGAATGAACTGCTGTAGTTGGGGCTCGAGTGCGCAAATTCCTGTGTCCGACGCGTCCATGAACACATAGCGGGAGCTGGCTGCAGGTGACCAAGATGCTCGACTGGTATGAAGTTGAAGCGTTGGGCACATGCCAGAACGGCCTTGAACCACCTCAAATCGTCTCGAACGTCCTCTGGCACGATTCTGCGTTCATGTTGGTTGCGAAATGTTGTTGCACACACTTGTACGTTTTGGTAAAATGCTCTAGCGGGAGGAAAGCAAGTTGCTACGTGACGGAGACTTCCTACCGGCTTGCTGAGTGATGATAGTGTACATGTCGGTGAAACCAATACCGCGTTGATACGGGTTTGCGCCTTTAACATTTTTTCTCGAGGAATAG
Organism: Phytophthora uliginosa; assembly: GCA_024679075.1. Lineage (NCBI taxonomy): Eukaryota > Oomycota > Peronosporomycetes > Peronosporales > Peronosporaceae > Phytophthora > Phytophthora uliginosa. The sequence continues at coordinate 9,416 of JAIKVD010000593.1, forward strand.
ATACTGTACCTTCGCTTGTGTCCCACAACAATCCGAGCCCTTTATGCATGATGACCACGTCGTGAATTTCTCTTCGTTCAGCGCACGAGGTCCTAAGACGGTAGCCATAGATTTCCGCAAGGCCAGATTCGCTTCCAAGCATCTTGACCCTGTGTCAATTTCGACGCAGGTGTGGTCGTCGCACCACACATTGCCTGCAAACTGGCTGTTGTCAAGCGGCGAGTAGATCGAATGAGGCCGCTGGCTTGGTACAGCCTGTTGATCAATGCGCCACCTACCGAATAGAAAGCTGGGGATCCACACCAGCCAAACCCGCACCACGACAGGTCAATCACCACGTACTTGTCGAACTTGAACGCAAACATGTGGACGTGGTCGGCGTTCATTGGAATGTGTCTGAAGGCCCCGGATACGTCGCCGAGCATCATTAGTATTGGGTGATCGGGGAAACGGATTCGTAGTTCCCAAATCCGTCGAGCGATGTCACGGGGTGGGTTGTACGAGATCTCAGGAAAATTGCAGCGGTCTGTGAAGTCGTTGATAGCCATTCCAGGTGGGTAAGAGTAGTCATTTATCACTCGAATATCGATGTCGGATCCGGGCTTGCTGACTACTCCAATTGGACTGATGTAGATGTCACTCCACTTGTCCAGTAGATCTGCCTCCACCACGAGATAGCGCCCATCGCTGTGCCCTTTAATGATATGCCGTCGTATGCTATGAAGATGATCATTAATTGATGAGTGGTTGGGGGGTCGATTGATCTGCTTGATAGGCTTCTCCGACGTCCACCGAGGCTTGACACCTTCCCGGACAATCTTGTTCCATAGTATAGTTGTGTCACGGAGGGCCGGGTCGGAGGGTACTGCGAGCTCGAAAAGTTCCTTGTTCGGGCGCGTGTCTGTTGTGGTCTCACCCCGATATGCCTATACAAATTGAGCCAGGGGCCACGTTAGGGCACGGGCGAGCTGCGAGTCCGCCCGAATACGGTTTGTGTCGAGCATGTTACTGTTGGACTGCGCTTCGTCGGGAAGAATGACCTGGTGGCTTGAAGCCAGGTCGCGGTACTGTTGTCTGTGGGTCGCTGCGAGGATCCTGCTGACCGCGAGCTGAAAACGAATGAAGGTGTTGTCAGTGTGCTGTTGTTGCTGAAAGATGTGTATTCTGTGGTCTTGTGTATGCCACGATAGCCGTGGGTGAAATTCTGTAATTTCACCCTGGTCATAGCTGCAGGTGGAGACGTGGGCGCCACGGCGAGATCGTAGTCGTCACGCCGAGTATCAGATAACTCCACCGACGTCGCCGGGGCTGGCTGGCGTCATAGGTCCTGGAATTCCGTCGCCAACCCGAGAAAGTTTTTGTCAATCCAGGCTTATGCGTCGGCGGGTAGCGCGAGCGGTCTGAAATGAGCTCTGTGAGGATTGAAGCACTGCCCAGGCGTCGGCCCGGAGCATCCTTTCTTGGAGAGGTACCGCATGCACAACATCTTGTTACCTTGCTTTGGCAACATGGCAAGAAGGTCCCGGGGCACCGACGATGGTTTTGGAGCGCGTGTGTCTCGTTGGTTTTGCCAAGCGGCTGTCGCCGGGCGGCTTGGCCGTGATCAACGCGGCAACCCGGCGGTCTTGTTGAGACTGGTACAGCTCCATCAGATGATCGTCGTTTCGCGAAAACTCTTGGCAGATGAGCGCCGCAGTTTGCGATAATTTCGCTCCGAAATTTTCCTAGTTTGGAGTTAACCCAGAACATGAGCATATTGCACGTCGCGGCGTCAGGTCGAGTGAAGGCGGCATATGTCTCCATGAACTCTGCTCCCGCCTTGATAAAGTTGTAGACTGTCGAGTTGTAGAAACACTTTGCGAAGTGGAGCAAGGTGTTGAACGCATCTAGGATATCATTGATATTGGCGGGGGGTGTCGCTCGTTGGAGTGCGTTGGATCGCCCGAAGTTGGTCATGTTGACGGAACTGGCTGTCTTGTGCATCTCGAGCTGCTCGAAGAACCGCCGAAAGTGCATCAGCGAAAGACCCTGAACACCAAAACTGATGTCGTACGCTCCGCGCAACACTGGGGGAGTGCCGAGAAACTTGGTATTGCGGCTCTGTTGGGTTGATTCAAGGACAGCTTGAGCATTCTTACCTAGGAGCGACGGGTGAGCGACGGCAGCATGGACTTGGCGCTCGATTTGGGATGGTCGGAACGTGGCGTTGTCGCGGCGCGTCTCCATGGTCGGAACATCGAAGTCGTCTGGTGAAAGCAAATCTTGACCGTCGTTTGCCGTGTATCTAGTTCGCTTGCGTAGTGGCCTATTGTGCAAACGCACCAGATCGATGTCTGCCTGTTCGGTTGGCGATTGGTCGAGGTTCTCGTCGTCGTCTGTATCACTAAAGGTTAAGTCAATATCGATAGTAGCTCGGCGTTTGCCATTGTGGCTGTTCCTTGTAGTCTTTGTGGTCGCTGGGTCCGGGAGTAGAGGGTCCTTGAAGACAGCAGCAGGGTCATTTCCCCGTCCCTTAGCTCGCAGTCGACAATATGTTGGCGTCGGACATACGTGATCTCCAGGGTGTCCGGTCGAATCAGAGGAGCTCGTTCGTCGGGTACGAATGGGACGCTGAGCATGGATGAAGTCACACTGGTGGGCAAACCGGACCTGCTCTTTCCGCACGCGACAATGACTTGATTCTGATTGTCGAGTAGCTCTCGCGCGTTCAGAACACTGCAGTTCACAGATTCACCGGTGCGAAGAGCGTATTTGAGTCGATCAACTGCAATCACCGTCGGCGTACTGAGTAACTGGATGTGTAGCGTGTGTTCGTCGTGGTGCACATTGAGCTGCGCGAGGCCACCCTGCATTGAGTAGCCCGTGACGAGACCATAGGCCCACTTGTCGCAAGACGCGCCTGCCGTCTGGATGAATGCGATAGGTTGTCCGACGTAGGATCCTGGTCATAGCTCCGACTCGGTGGGGTCAACGATACGGTGACGGAGTACAGACCGTTTAACCTCGAACTCCGACCCGCTGTCTCGTGCATCTGGACCGGTCTTCTTGACGACAGCGGTGGAGCCTTGGACTTGGACGACCGAGAGATAGGTGAAGCTTTCCACTGTTGATACGTGGGGAGGCCCGACAAATGCAAGGGCCCCAGCGATAACCTTGGAGGACGCCATAGTAGTGACGACGACAGGAGAGCGGTGTTGGCTTGAGGAGATAGAGCGGAGCTGCTTGATCAGACTGAAGGAAATTGAGGAATGATAGATCTATGCTGCTGCGTGCGGGCGCTCCGTTGCCGCTGTGGAGAAGCGCGTTTGGAAAATGAGAGGTTTCGGAAGGGTCGCCCGGATCAGATCTGATACCATATGGTACAATCATTTCGATACGCCCGGCCTGATCTACAGATTCCCCGAAGGGCGCAATCATTTCGACACGGGTACGGAGATCAACCGGTACCAGAAAGTTGGTTCACTCGCATTAGTTTCGATTGAGGAGCCGGTTTGGCAAAAGGTAAGGCTGAGAGCTGCCCACGTTTGAAGTACCGTAGAGGATGGGCAGAGAGAAGGGAGAGAACATAGGAGAAGTAGACTTGGCAATTTACCCAGTAACACGAAGAGAGATTTTCCTTGAAAGACACGTGTCTTCCATTTTCCGGAGCTGGGAAGTACATTGGCCCCCTCTGACGACCAAGGAACGCTGAGTCGCACAGGGAGAAAGCACTAGAGACCTCGGATAGCTTAGCCGGGCTGCACATTCATCTCCACCGCTCAAGATCCCGCCAGAAGGAGGCGGACAAGTACGAAAAGGAACAAGGAACATTGGAACACACCCAAGGGACAACCCCACGTAGATCGCGTATATTCAAGGCGGGTCTACGCCCTAACGACTGCTGCGTGAAGCGTCTCCACGGCAGCGTCAACCGAATCCCCCAAGTGTCGTCCACACCAGCTCAACCCAAGATCAAGCCTGACATCTTCCCGAGTCACCCTGGAAGAGCGTAACCGCCCACACCGACGGGTACACAAGGTGAGAAAGATCTTCAGGCCCTTCACGGCAAGCGGAGTACCCCCTCCGTTAGTCGGTAGTCCGGGCGCCTCTGTGTGTGAGTGCGTGACGCGTCGTAAAATCTTCGTGAAGCCACTACGCCACAAAAAAGCCGCCCTTTGGTTCTGATCGTGGGCGAGAATAACGAGGGGTTACGAAACTCCTCCGTCCTGTCCGGAAACCAGAACATCCTGCGAATGTTCCCCACATCCAAGTGCCGATGGCCATCGCTGCGGTGCGCGAGGTGGTGGCAACCGATGAACGCTTCGCCAATGGGTACATTTTTATCGGACATTCCCAAGGAGCTATGATGGCTCGCGCGGTGATCGAGCAGATGGACGACCACAAGGTGCACACGTTCGTGAGCTTGGCAGGAGGAGTGAATGGCATTTCCTACGGCCCTCAAGAGGCCGATCGCAACTCGATCCACAACTTGGGAGCTGGCTTCGGTGCAGCCGTCCTGCCCCAGAGTATGTTTGGCTTTACAGGTTACACACCCGAGGGCTACCGTGGGAAGATGCAGGTCGACTTGGCGCGTCGATCCATGGACCCCAAGCTTCAAGCTGCCTACTCCATCACGAATTTGGGGCGAGCTCCAGTGCGTGACGTTTGGCTGGCGACTAATGAGTTCCTGCCCATGATCAACAACGTGAATACCTGCGCGTGGTTTGATTTTCACTGCCACGTGGAGAAGATTCGCCGCAAAAACAATTTCGGAGGCTGAAGGAGGCACACTTGTTCGTTTCGTGGTGTCTCCGTGGCAAGGAAGTCTCCTTGGACACTACAGCGAGGTGGACTCGCTCGAAGAGCTCGAGGCCAAGTTCGAGAGTCTGAAGATGGTGGAGATGCGCGATACAGTCGAGTACAAGGAAGACACGTACGGCTTGCGCACGCTGGATGAGCGAGGAGCGTTGTTCCGCTACACGGCTCCTGGGGTTCCGCACTGCTGCTGGTTGTATGACTTCCCCAAGTTTCACGAGGAGGGCCTGTGCGAGTTTCATCCGCTTTATGACGAGTATGTGTACAAGGTACTTTGGTAAGGCAATGCTTTTTTGTGTCGACTGATATCCTCGATGATCAGGCCTCGAACAGAGTTGAAACAAACGCCCCAGTGAATAAGGCTACCGACATACTGTGTTTCCTGGCCACTTAAAGAAACCGCAGGCGTGCTGGAGCGTACTACAGTAGGAAGATGGTTTGGAAATGAATTAAAGTTAGGTGGAATGGAGAACTGACTCCTACGTGAGGGCCTTGAGCTCCAAGCAGCCTGAAGCGAGCTACAGTACCGTTGTTACCGTCGGATCTGATCTGTCTCTACTGGGGATTGTCCAGGGAAGGTTGGGCTTCGGTCTCCAACATTCGAATCATGCTCTGAAGGCCTACTACCCGACGTTGGTGGTGGCAGTGGGTTGCGCTCATCAGGAGGAAGGGACCCGTCTTGGCTTGGGTCATTTGCGCGGAATTGGTCCGTGGATTTCTTGTCCCCGTCAGGCTTTCCACCGCTGGGATCAGGAAATGTTGGCTGCTTCCCGTCTGGCATGTTGGAATCGGAAGGTTTGTCGTCGCCATGTGTAGGAGGCGTTTGTCTGACATCACCAGGTCTCGGAGGCGTGGGGAGGTTGGTGCCGTCAGGAGTGTTATCGTCTCGGGCATTGTGTCCTTGATCCTGCCAGGGGAATGGAGGGGCGAAATCGTCGCCTACATCCGAGAGAGGAGGGAAGTACCCGGCAGCACTCCCACTGCCAGGCCTAGAATCAACTGCACCACCGCGAGGTGGCACTCGATCCTGTCTGTGGTCGCCCAATTCTCCACGTCCTGGGCGTTTGTTAGCAAATCGACCATGAAGGTCTTTGTCCTGAGGGCGATCCATCGGTCTGTCAGCGCCAGGATGTGGTGGGGGATTCCGATTGCCGGGTTTCTTGGTGCCAAAGTGCTCCGGGTGGCCCTTACGGAATGGACCATGGTCTGGGAGCGGCGGCATTTCACCATTCCCGGCATCCGGGGGAGGAGGGTGGAAACGACCTTCAAAGCTTCCACTACCGCGCCACGGTCTACCTTCCTCGTCGCTCCCATCGAGAGAAAACCCGACGGTTCCTGCACCCGAAGGCGGATAGTGGTGGTGCCTACCGCGGAACATGCCGCCACGCTCACTACCTACGGGTGGCGCCAAGTCGCGGCTGAAATCGTTTGGGGGAGGTTCGTCGGCGTCACTCTCGGAAGGACCAAAATCCAAGTCGCGCAGGAATTGCGAGTGAGGGCTGAGCGGAGATCCCGGCTCGGAGGAGCCTTCGACGATAACTGCAGCTGCAGCCATCGCCGCAGCGATGGTGACTGTGAGCTTGACCATGGCACTGGACTGTGGTCGAGTTACTGTGATGTTGAGTAGACCGGTGCTTGGGTTGCGAATTGAAGAGTGAGGAGCTGGCTATGGCAGAACCGGACAGTGAAGAGGTCGACATTTTGGGCATGTGCCCTCGCTGCATAACACTTTGCTAGCATGGGGCATTGATGAGATCGGTCATTCGGATAGTGAAGGATTTCAACGGCCATTGCATCGGTTTCGCAGTGACCAGGGAGGAGATCACATAGCTATCCGATGAACTCCGTGCTTTTGCCAGCGAAGGTTTGACTGTATCCGGTAGTGGTAGACTCTTGATTTGGCATGGGAAGTTGAGAGGTTGTCCACCGGTGAGATCGGCAGTGTCCTACGGCGCCTCGCTGCTATAATGGCGGAGCTGTGTGAGCCTGAACCTGGATATGGTGTTTGGTTTGCTGCTAGACGTATAGGAATTCATGCGCAGCACCCGAAGGCTGATGTAGCTTTTGGCGCACAGATGTCTATACAGGAACTGTACAGTACCGTAATGCAGTATCAGACCTATGCGATAAGGATCAGGCTGCTTGGGGGCACCGTCATGTTGAAGCGCCCCATTTACGGTACTGCTACAGAATCCACGCGGTGTCGCTGTAGTACAACTGCAAGCCTTGTTGTTGGTTTGATGCCAGGCGATCTTCTTTTCATGGTGAGATGAGAAGATCGCTTTCAGGTTGACAGAAGGTGAGAAGTTTCAACTCGACGTTTGCATTGCGTCGACTGTGACTGCAGCGATGGGATCATACCAGTCAAGTATTATTAGCTTAGCTACATGTAGCAGGTCGAAGTCAGCCTCGTCATGCTCGTCACCTCCACACATGGTTCTGGGACGTCCGTCACCTGCATATCGGCCAAATTATTAATGCAGCAACGGGTAAAAAAGGCCTTATGCGATGGCATGTTGGATTCAGAAGAGCTGGACGCTCGCAATCTCCACCACCAACGTAGCCCACCCTTCTGTTGCTTGCAACTTGTTCGTTCATCATCCAAGCGGTGTCGAGGCAAAAAGTCGGGGAATATTAAAATCCTGGATGGGACAACTGGCGTTGCTGTTCAACACCGAGCTCGTACGACCGGTACAATGCGTGTCTGCCCGGCTCAAGTGCCACACACATACTGCACATACATACCGGTACATACACACACGCACGCACGGCGAGATGGCTTCCGGTCGGTTTTGGCCCGAAAGTCGGTGGCACATGATGACAGCTCGCCACAAAGCGCGGTGCCGCTACTATCAGCGCCCCAGTGGCGTCGACAGCGACAGCCGCGGGCGCGATAGTGGAGTGGCGAGGCCCGCATTGCAAGCCTCGTGGT